>JACEIK010003454.1:79367-97369 GCA_018107945.1 Datura stramonium | reverse complement strand
GGGAGAATGTTACACCCCGTAAATTCTCAACATGTAGATGGCCTATTCACATGTTGGTTAAGAGTTTTTGAATGCCATACATGCTAGGAAAAGGCCCGGGAAAAGACCGGATAAGAAATCCGTCGAACCATCGCTGAAGGAGCCTGGGCAGAGCCCCTCGGCGATGGCAACGTGCCACGGAGGGAGGGCCTCCGCATTGGCTCCATGACACGGAGGCCCTGTCCAGGCCCAAGTATAAAAGCCCCTAACTTCGGTGTTAATGTTAAAATTGTTATAATTTCCAGTGAAAACAGAGAGAAAATCAGAAAGGAAGAGGACCATCTTTCTTTCAGACCAAGAGAATTGGTGCACCTCATGGGGATTTGTGCGGTCTAATGAACCCCTTATCTAAAAGGTCTTTCAATTGCTTCTTCAACTCCTTTATCTCGACTAGAGCCATTTTGTAAGGAGGAATAGATATAGGCTGCGTATCGGGAAGAAGGTCAATACAATAATCAATCTCCCGCTCGGGAGGGATTCCCAGTAGATCATCTGGGAAGACTTCTGGATACTCACATACTACTGGGACTGATTGGATAATTAGGGTCTCAGATGCGGCATCCTTAAACCTAACTAAATCGTACACGAAACCCTTAGAGATCATCTTTCTAGCCTTAAAATAGGAAATGAAACAAAGTATAGGCACAGCTGAACTATCCTTCCATTCTATGACTGGCTCACCCAAAAATTTGAACTCTACTGCCCGGGTTCTACAATTAAATGAGGCATAACATGTAAATATCCAATCAAAGCCGAGGATAACATCAAAATCGGTCATGGATAACTCTATTAAATCTGCTGAGGTGACATTCTGAAGGACTGTAACTGGGTAACTTCTATAAACCCGCCTAGATACAACTGAATCACCCACCAGAGTAGAGTTTGAGAAGGGGTTCTGACAAGATTTTTGGGACTGACTCCGAAACTACTAGCCACATAAGGTGTCACAAAAGACAAGGTAGCCCCTGGATCTAACAAAGCGTATACATTAAGGTGGAAAACTTGTAACATACTAGTGACCACATCCGGGGAGACCTCCTGCTCCTGGTGGGATGATAGGGCATAAAATCTGTTTTGGTGCTGACCGCCACCTATGCTAGTAGATGGCCCCTGCTAGGCTGGGTGAGCTGGTGGAGCTGGGCCTCGGCCCCTATCATGGCCCTGTCTAGCTGCTGGTCAATCTCCGAGCATATGTACCAGATTTCCACAACCGAAGCAAGCACCTATACCTGCCAAACACTGACCCATGTGTCTCTGACCATACCTGTCGCAAATTAGGATACTAGAGTCTGCGGGCCTGGTTCTCTAACCTCTAGAGCCTAATGCTCATCCCCTCTAGTCGTTCCTAGGTCAGGATGGAACACTCATCGCTAAAGATACCGGGGCTAAAGATCTCTTGTGGGACTAATGTCGATGCCCACCACCTGGTCTCGACTGAGAGAACCTATAGCTGTCTGTCCTATCCCTTTTGGCCTATCTCTCCTTCAGATGCTCTACCTCAATCTTCTAGGCGTACAAGACTATCCGAGGAAAATTGATATCGTGATGGAGCATTGCGGTTCTGCAATCCTTGTCTAGATAGTCCGCAACCCCATGAACAAACCTACTTACTCAAGCCCTCTGATCAACCATTAAATTAGGGGTGTACTTTGACAGATGAGTGAGTTCTAAGGAATATTCCTTCACTGTCATCTTTCCATGTTTTAGATTCATGAATTCGACTTCCTTCATCTCCCACATCTCGCAGAGGAAGAATCGATCTAGATAAGCGACGTGAAGCTCATCCTAACTGATATGGCCAGCTCTAGTTTCCCTACTATCCTTCCACTGTCTAAACCAAATGTGTGCGACCCCCTTCAACTAATATGAAGTCAAATCAGCACACTCTTTTCCATTCATCCCCATGACTTGGGTGATCTTCAGAATCTCGTTAATAAACTCATATGGATCCTCGTCCACCTTTGACCCAAGAAACTCTGGTGGGTTCATCCTTAGGAATTCTCTGACTCGTGTTGTCGTCGCATTCCCATTCTGCGGGACGTGCACTACTTCCTACTGGTTGACCTAGGCAGAAAAGCCTGCGCTAGCATTTAAATGGATGCCCTGATTTTTGTGTAGGCAACCGTCTCCGGTGCATGGTGCTCATAGGCTGGTGGGGCTTGTTGGTGCCCATCCCCATTGCCATCCTCGTAGCCATATCCATTTCAATTTCTTCTGCCATTGACTCTGCGGGGAGGCATGATTCTACAATCGCGAATAACATGAGCTATAAGGATAGATAGACATTTCACCGCACGACATAGATCATGAAAGAAGGGAACATTTCCTAAACATCTCATAGCCTCTTCATCATAAGTGTGGCGCGCTTCACACCCATGAAAAATACTCCACTTAACGCAGCTTTCAGACCCCCTAGGACACTTTAAAACTTATTTCTCTAATACCAAGTTTGTCACGACCCAAACATGGGCTCGGATCGAGACATGGGACAAAAAACACCGAGAGGCTCCAAGTCGATCTATGGCATGAACATACATCTAACTCAATTAAATAAAGCGAAAGACTCAACATAATAAACATAGCGAAAGTCTAATCATAACATAACATCGGAACCAAATTCACTTCATATATAACAGTCTGATTATTATATACAGTCTAAAAGCCTCTAACATATTTGATGGGTTGATGGAACCCCAACTAACCCCACAAGTCTAAAAATTGAAAATGCAAAGATAAATAATAATGAATGGTTCTCGGGAGATGAGGACTCACCACTGAAGCTGAATGCTAACTCTGGTAAATAGCTAATGACGGGGCTGATCTAAAGATTGGAGCCTATATCATTAAATGATACAATATAAAGTATGCGGTCAGTACATGAAATGTACCGAGTATGCAAGGTGAGTAAAACTGCTTAAATAAGTAAAGTCATTTAAAACATGCATAATACAAAACATAATCAAGATAAGAATCTGAGAGTAGGGCTTGCATGCTATTTTCTAAAATCATGATCTGAAAATAACTGAACATCATAACTTAATTGAATGAACAAAGTTGAAATCTGATAGTCATAAGTGAAACTATTCATTGGTTCAAACCTACTTTATAACATATATATATCATGAATGATAAACAGGCATAAATAAAATCATGAGAGACAATGGGAGACTCGTCATATAATCGACATTACCACGATAGAGCTTACGTGATCCCGACTATCACACTCAAGTGGGCAGAGTCGTCAAAATCCTTACCAGCGCTAAGGACGCCACCATGATATCGATATCAAGTTGAAGGCCCCTTGGGGCAGGGGGAAAGCTAACAAAGGAGGTACTGAATAATCTGATCATACCTACGTTGGCGCGTAGTTCTGAGGCATAGGGTTGATTGACTCTTAGCCTACTCGGTGCTAGACACTACATCCAAAAACATGCATATGCTTTCTATAATTTTTCAATGAAACTGACCATCGTCTAGTGATGAAGATGAGTATTCATGTGCACACGAAATCTGAAATCATACATGAGGAGCCTTGGATCAAACCATACCACAAGCGGAACATAATTGAGAGTCTTGACTCCAAAACCATGTGTTAAGCTAATTAACTTGAAATCATAAATCATACTTGAAAATATGGGCTTTCCCAATACTTAAACATGCTTGGAAATACTTGATTCACTTGAAAACATGATCATAGACATGGGTAACTTGAAAATATGTTTTTCATCATAAATATCTTATCATACTTAAACATACATCATAAACCTCAACTTTCATGAACTTTTCATGGATGGACATTATAATTTGTAAAACTTAAAAAGATGATTTATAATTGAAAATATTGTAAAACTTTCCCAGGAATCATAATTCAATAATAGAAACATACTTAGATCATACTCATGTAGAAACTTAGGAAATTCATGCATTGGGTTAAAACCCCATAGGATCAACATATAGATTTTCATGAATTAGAGATGGATTTGGCATGGGTGTGAACAATTTCACCCATTCATAACCTTACATACCTTAGTGAATCGGATTCTAGAACTTCTCTAATTGCCCAAGGAAGAATTAAGAAGAACTTGGAGGAAATTGAGCTTGATCATCTCTCTGGACCTTTACTCTTGCATGCATGAACAAGAATAGCCTAAAATGAACTTACCCCTCTTAAAACATACTATTCATAGCTTTAAATGACGTAGTTTATACCTTAGGTTCATAGGAATTACGGATAAGCCCTTATTAAATTCACAGGTAAAAACTGACTACCAGTCCCAACGAGGGACTGGATGAGTCATTACTACAGGGCATGAATCATTGCTATCATTAAGTGNCTATCATTAAGTGCACTGCCACTTTTCCTCAAAGGGTCCTCATGAGGGACCTAACGACTCATCACTGGTGACCACGACCCATGGTCACATCTCATTACCTCCACTACCCAAAACCTCAAGTCTTTAACAAACTGCTAACCACGACTCACCCAATGAATCATGGTGTCTGACCATGACTCGTGGTGTCCAATCATGGTGTACACTTCTAATTCAACCTTCATCCTTCAACTGCCCTTCACCACAGGTGACCTGACGACTCGTGGTCACATCTGTGGTCACCCTAAATTTTAAATTTCCCAGCAAGTCGTCACTCCTCACCACGAGTCACGTAACGACTCGTGGTCAACCTGACGGGTCACATGAAGACTCGTTCTGTGACCTAGTGCAGGAAATCCTATTTTCTCCATTTCAACTCCCGAGTCTGATCTTTGGGATATTGAGGTATAACAATAGTGAAGGCCTGTTGGACTCTGGTTTGTCACAGATTGGCATCAATAGTCAATAACAACACCCTCAGTGCAGACAGAGCAACTTTGGTGGCATGTATCATGTCGAGATACCCCATCAACATTCTGAGGGTAATAGTAGAGGAGATCCGATACTAGGCTATGAGGTTGAGCACTACCATCCCATCCCTAGTCTCAAGTATAGATTGTACATCGAGAAAGGTGTTTGGGTGATCCGAGAGATAGATCGCCAGATTGGAGGCCATAGGACTGTAGACATAAGCCTTCTATGTTATGAGATTAACCTAGTAAGCCGGATTAGACTATCTACTACAGTCCTACAACCACAGTCATTCGTGGGCAAGTATATTGATGTACTCGCTTTAGAGGAGCATGGAGAGATGCCGGCTATAGAGACCATCCACACAGATGTAACTCCTAGTACTTCTTCCGTATCTCTGACTGGCATACCGATCTAGACCCTAGTAGTTTATACGTAGGTTCCATAAGAGTTCCTCCAAAAGATCGACATTGACAGAGATACGTAGTTTATACGTAGTTTATACCGATCGACCCTAGTAGTTTATACGTAGGTTCCATAAGAGTTCCGCCAAATGATTGACATTGACAGAGAAGAAGGTCAACATGATGATGGAGAATATCATGTCTTTGGTAAAGGTTGAAATAGATGCCACTACTAGAGGGCTACATCGCCGGTTGGACAGTTTTGAGCTCCATTTCAATGAGAGCTTAGCTAACCAGTCGGACACGAGTAGTTTGAGGGATGAGCTGGGGGTTTTGTGGAGATAGGTAGTCGAGTTGTCACCTAGACAACCGGCAAAATTATCAGCCCCCATCATTCCATAGTTAGATGCTAAGCTCAAAGAGGAGCTAGATTTGGAGGCACACTGGGCTCTAACAACAGCTAATGGAGGAAAAAGGAAGAAGAGCTTCTCGAAAGGAGTAGAAGACGAGTCCTCAAAGAAAAAGAGGAAGACAAAGGAGAAAAGAGAGTGCAAGCAGGTGACAGTGGATAGTCTGCAAACTTATGACAGACATATGTCAGAGTTGCATGAGAGAGCTAGAGGAGCATGGAGTTCCGCCACTGTCCCAAGTGAGCTTGTGGATGGAAAGGACCCTCCAAGCGAGCCACAGTCAGCAAGAGTTGGTGATGAGGTCATTGCAGTGACCGATTCAGCTGATGGGGTAACTACTGCCCCGATGGATGTCCCATTTAGTGTGCCGACCACCGCTAGCGCCACGACTGCAGTAGAGGGAAGTGTGCGTGCACACCCATCTTCGCAGGATGACATGAGCACTTAGAGCTCCACAGGTATGTATCTTTTCAGTTCTTACATTTTATGCTTCGGGGACAAAGCATGGTTTTGAAAAGGGTGGTATACTTGTGATTTTTTGGGTTTTGACTTTCGTTCGAGGGTTTTTATTGTCGTGTTTCTTTTCTCTCGGAAATGCTATCTAGTAGAACCGACATTCTTAGTATTTTGTTCTGTGCTTTTTTTAGCTAGAAGTAGTTAGGAGTACTTTACAACCAATATATGCACATGTTTTGAAATGTTGAATAAAAAATGACCCTGTTTGAAAATTTTTGGTGTTTAGCTATATATGCTAATTGCAATGCATTACTTCTATGAATTTTTTTGTGTCATTTCATTTATTATTTGTAATTGTAGCTTAGTTGTGCATGAACTAGATAGGTAGAATCAATGCAAACCTGTGTCGTGAGTGAGTGAGGATGCTTACCTAGTTCAGTAATGCATTAAGGATCTAGAAATTGACGGGTTGGTCTTTACATAGGTTGTAGGATAGTTGGTTAGGAAAGGATCATAAGTTGTTTTTTATTTAGCCTAATTTAGCTTAATTTACCAACCAAATAAAAATGAATCCCTTGATCCCAATTTTGAGCCTAAAAGTTGACCCTTTTTCATTGATTACCCATTCACCTTTCCCATGTTTATAATGAACCCGTTTGTCCCTATTCCCTTCTTGGACATTGTGAACCTCAACTCAGGAAAAATCCCTACGTTGAGGGTGGCAACAAGTAGGGGTGCATAGACTATAAGGAGGTGGAAAATAAAGAAAAATTCAAAGAAAAGTGAAGTGTGCTGTAAGAAGAAAAAAATGAAGAGAAAAAAGAAAGAAAATAAAGGGAGTTGAAATTTCTTAAAGAAAAGGAAAAGAGTTGAAAAAAGATGAAAAAGATACACCACACTTACTCATTGCAATTGAATAGTGAAAAAGGGAGGTAAAAGATGAAAGGAAAAGAAAGGGGTAAAAAGTGTAAAGTGAAGCCAAAGTGTATAGTGCCAAGAAGGGTGAGTCACTACTATCCATATCTACCATACCCGACCCGAAGCCTATATTACAAGACGAAAAAAATCCTATAGTGATCCTAGCCTGACTCTCTGAAAAACCAAAGTAGAGAAAATAAGGGCAAGCATATGGTATCCGATGTGCAGTATTTGGAACTTCGTTGTGAGAGTGAGAGTCTTACTTTCTTAGTACCAAGTTTCATATTTCTAGATATATGTGAGTCTTAGGGACATCATTTTCTATGAGGGTACATGATTTTTATTGTATTATGTCAATTGTCAGTGTAAATAGCATTAGTGATAGCTCAATTCTCTGCTAATAGTTAGATGCCATATTTTGATTCCTGAATGTTGTGACTTGTAGTTGTATGTATACATAGCTAATTTGGTTTGAATGAGAAAGGGGTTAATGTTTGATAATAGTCTATTGTGCAAATTCTATTGTGTTGGTTGTAGGTCTTCTAGGTTACTTTCTAGTTAAATGTAATTTTATAATTTAGTTTAGTTTGCCCAAGGACATGCAAAAGTTTTAAGTTGAGGGTATTGATGTGTTGTGGGTTTACAACACTTCCGATGCTTAAAACTAAGGAAATAAGAATGGACTTAGATGTGTTTATTTGGATATGATGCACTTTTGCTTTGTTTTTAGGGAAATTAGTCGTTGGAGTTTGAATGCGCAAAAGAAGTAAAAAAATGCAGAAAAGGGCCAAGTACAGATCTCAATATGGCTGTACAATCATGATACGAGCTGTATTGAGAGTCGTGGAAAATCCCAGAAGATGAGCTTAAGGCAAAGGCCAGGTTACGACTCATGGTATGAGCCGTACAAGGAAGTCACAGAAAATATCAAAAGAAATTGCACTAGGTCAGTCTCCTGTGATGGGTAGAAACTATTCATCGTAATTTGTACCTACGAACTGTACCAAGGAGCGGTGGTGAAGTTTAGAATAATTGATGAATGGAAGAACTCAAGATACGAAAGGCAACCACGAGTCATAGAATGAAGGTACGAGCCATACGAAGCCACTCGTGGAAAAAATTAGAGGATGCTAGAAATCTCAGGTTCATCCCATTACCAGATTGTACAACTCATAGGATCTATGTATGAGTTGTACCAAGTTCCAACACTTAGCCAAAATGGAAGTTGCCAGACATTGAACGAACAGAGGTACGACTCGTACAATCATGGTATGAGTCATAGGAGAAGGCGGTGATAGTTTTAGTAGTTTCATTGTTAATTTAGGAAAACTTTCTAATGAATTGTATAAATACTTTTCTAGGTTATTTTTTTTAGAAAAGGATCAGAATTCAATTCTTTGGGAGAAGTATTTGACTTTTGGGAATATTGAGTACAAATTTTGGAGAATTTCTTGCTTTGGTTCTTCCATTGTTCTTGAAATGTTCTTCATTGACATTTTACAATAATCAAATGGGTTTACTTTTCAATCATTATTGTAAGTTCTACATAGTATTTTTGTCTATGAATTCTAATTGTTTTCTTACAATCATGAGAGGCTAAAACATCCACAACTAGGGTTGTGGGAACCATGGTGAATTAACAAACTAGGGTTTTCACAAAGTGATTCTACACCAATACTAATGCTTGTATTGTATTCTCTTCATCTTAAACATTTCTTAACGGAGTGCAATATAAGGACTTTCCCGAATTCCCTACTTGCTTGAATCAAGAGAGGTAGAGGTTAGGAAAATAGAATAACAACAAAGCCTTGAACTTTATGGTTCATCGTATGACTTGAGCTATGGTGACAAGACAGTTAATTTGGAACAAATTGATAATGGTTAAAGTGAAATCACTCAAGAGACCTAACCCGATAATTGAGTATATTCATCTAATAGGGATGAACCAGTCATTTGGATGAATCCATGTTATCAGTTCTACCAGCTAGGTATTGGGATAGATCACTGGTATAAAACCCGAAGTAGTTATGAATCTATGCGGACACTTCCCTAGTTAATTGCATAATCTTGATAGCAATCCAACTGTCAAACCTATTACGTGTTTACTTTTTTACAAAACCCTCCTTTTAGGAAATAACAGTCTTAAAAGCTTAAATACTAGTATTACTCTATATCTTGACCTTATTCCCTATGGGATCGACCCTAGCCTAGTCAAATTCTTTATTGACAACGTCCTTGTCATACTTTTACATGAGTGTGATTTGAGCGTTATCAACAATTTTTCTTCTAGGTATGTTCCACAAATATCATTTGTAGGTGTATTCTCGAAATTGAAATGATGCCTATCTTTGAAGCTTTCCATTTATCACCCATTGTGCGCAACCATAGTGGGACTCGAACGACATCAAAGATTCATCAAAGTGGGTTTTATTGGCCAACTATATATCAATATGCACATGATTTTGTGAAATCTTGTGAGCTATGCCAAAGACATAGTGGCATCTTAAGAAAACTTGAACTTCCTATGGCTATAATCCTTGGGGTAGAATTGTTTGATGTTATGAGGATCAACTTCATGGGTCTATTTGTGAGGTCATATCATAACAAGTAGATTCTTTTCGCAGTTGACAATGTTCCAAAGTGGGTAGAAGCCGTGGTACTTCCAAATAATGAAAGAAAGAGTGTCATTGCGATCTTGAAGAAAAACATCTTTGCAAGGTTTGAGACTTCAAAGGCTATCATAAGCGATAGGTCTCATTTTTGCATCCACTTATTCAGATCATTACTTTACAAATATGATGTCAAGCATAAGGTATCAAATCCCTATCATCCTCAAACCAGTGGGCAAGTATATGTGTCCGATAGAGAAATCAAGACCATCTTGTCAAAAACCATCAATGCTAATAGGATGGATTGGTCTCGGAAGTTAGATGATGCACTGCGAGCTTTTCATCCACCTTTAATACACTAATTGGGATGTCCCATATATTTTTCTTTTTGTAAAAGGATGTCACTTGACCGTGGAACTTGTGCACAAAGCATTATGAGCCTTGAAGAAGTTGAATCATAATGGGAATGAAGCCTCTAACTTGAGGATTGAAAGAACTCTGTGAATTATGTTGAGGGATTATGAAATCTCATCGCTCTACATGGAGTAGATGAAGTATTTCCATGACAAGAAGATTTTCAAGAGAGTTTAGCCTCGGTAATTTGGTGTTGCTTGAAATGCCCCGCAATTTTCAATATGTCTGTGACTAATCTAATATTGATGAAAGTACTTAAACTCGGGATAGTAAGGTGATTTCTGAATCTATTTTTTGGGAGGTACAAATGTGCATAAGTTCTAAGTTAAGTAAATAGATTAAGAGTTGAAAAATAAAATAAAATAAGTGAGATGCTTGCTTAACTTAGTTAAGCCAATAAGCTACAAGTCGGTGCACCACTTACTTAAGCTAAATGGACGAAGTTAAGAGGCCCAAGTAGGTGCAAAACCTACACTGATTAATGTATCTAATGGTGTCCCAAAGGAAGCTTAAATTTAGCCCAACAAAGCGACACCAAATCTGCACAAGAAGTCCAAATAAATTAATGCCCAAAAGAGGCATAAGTTAAGGTCAAGTAGGAGCATCACCTACTTGGAATTTGAGGTGCTTAAAGGGCCAAGTAGTTGCTTCACCTACTTGACCAAATTTTGGCCCATAATGATCATAAAATCAGCCACCAAAATTGACCAAATTGTGGCCCAAATTGAAGTACAAAAGCAGCCCACAACTTGACCCAACTTGGCCCAAAATTGGATCCAAAAAACTTAGTCAAGGGGACCCCTTTAAGAGGATAAAGTTGGCCTAATTTCTTCAAAAATTACTCAGAAAAGTTAGAAAATATTACATGTTCCGTCCCCTCTCTTCTTTCAATAAATAACCACCTAAAGACCCCTTTAGAATTTTTGTAGTTCTTCAATTTTCTCTCCAAGTTTAGGTAAGTAAAGCTACTTAATATTTCTACTGGAAAGTGAAAAATCATGTTGGTTAAGCTTAAGGATTGAGGCATACCATCCCCTTAGTTGGACTCCCTAATTAAATGACAAAGAGCTAGTAATTTTTCTCTCCTTTTTCGTTTAGTGTGAAGGAATGTTTGATCTCTTGAAGTACTATAATCAAGACGGGTTAAAAATTCTCCACCAAGTGTGGTAAGTATTCTATCCGTTTCACTTTTAATTTTGTGTGTCGATGTTTGGGCGGAGAATTCATTGTTTATTGTTGTCAAGAACTCATTGTACGATGATCGAAAGCCGTGAGTTCAATGTAAGGTCATTGGGTTGTGGGAAGGGAAAATTTTTTAGGGTTTGTTTTATGCATTCTTAATGGTTGGGAAAGTAAGGTTGGTATGTGTGTGCTTTTGTTTAAATGGGGAAGAAGGGTGTGGCGATCACCATTTAATTAATGTCAATACATACATTCTGCCCGACACGCATTTAACTACCATTTTGTAAGGGTGCAAAATTATATTAGCAGCTATTAGCTTTATTATGCACCTAGATTATAGATTAATGTATTAAAGGAAAAGTCAAGTCGTGTTACTCTAATTTGACGAATAAAATGAGGTATGTAAAGCTAAAGCCTCTTCCGTTGCTAAGATACAAATCCTTGTTACAAGTTTCTCTCTTATGAGCTAATAAGATACTAAATGACTTATGTAAAGAGTGTCTATATGTAGGAGTTGAAATATTTCCATTTACTCCCTAAATTACTTCAACTGTCTACTTGATCATGTACTCTAATTGTTTACATGTTTCTTGTCTTCTAACCTCATATCCATTATGTTAGGATTTAATACTACTCGTATGGTCCATAGTCTTTCACTTAAAATGTTCATGTGTATTTATTTAAAGGTTTGTATTGTTTCACTTATATTCTTGATGTTTTGTGGGTTTACAACACTTTCAACGCTCAAATCATAGAAAAGATTTTTGGTCTTTGGTATGTTTATACAGATATGAGGTGTTTTTACCTTGTTTTTAGGGAAATTAGGTTTTGGAGTTGAATTTTGCAAAAAAAAGGAAAAAGTGTAGAAAATGGGCCAAGTGCATGCTTGGTGGTATGAGCTATACCTGGTAATCATGATAAAATACAAAGAAGTTGTGTAAGTACTGAGGTCAAGTACGACTCTTGGTATGAGTGTCGTACCAAAGAGTCATGGAAAAGTTTATAAGTTGTGCACTTGCCTAAGTTCCTGGGACGATTGGAAGACTATAACACCCCAAAAGTCCCTAAGATCATATCCAAAGGTTGCAGACCGAGTCGTTGAGTGACACGTTATGTGACCTGATGGGTCGTTAAGTGATCCATTGAGTGTGCATGGGTTGGTAAAATGTTATTTCTTATATTTTTTAATGGATGAGTGACGACTCGTTAAGGCTCCCCACAAGTCATGGGTTGACATATTAAGTGTGCAGTGAAGAAGAAAGTGTTGAATTTCCACGATACGTGACGAGTGGAGGGACAAGTCGTGGTGCCACTTTACGACTCATCGAGTGAGTTGTTATCTGGGAAGCATGGAAAAATGGGAAAAATCCTATAGTGGCATTGAGAGCAGACCCTGAGTCGTTAAGTGACCTAAGGACTCGTTAGGTCACTCATTGTGACTGGCAGTGTCCAATTTCCTATCGAATCATTGGGGCGTTTTCATAATTTCTAAGCTTGTAAATCCTAATCTATGTCATTTTAAGCTTGGGAAAGAGTGCTTCAAGGGGAGTATTCACCCTAGAACTCTCATTATACTCCTAACACTCTGATTTGAATATCAAAACCTCTCAAGGCTCACAAGAACAAGTTATGGTTGTTCACTCTCATCTTCTCAAATTCTCTTTGGGTCTCAAGCTAAGTCAATAAAACAGTGAACCAAGGTATGTGGGGATTGTCAATGAGGTGTTCTTCCACCCTCATTCCCTTTCTCCAATTGAAATTATAATCTCCCATTCCCCATACCCTAAACTTGAAATTCTAGGGCTAGATTGGGTGTTGTTAAATAACTCCATGATTCACCAATAGGATTAGATATCTTGATCAAATGCATGACTCTATGATCAAGGTTTTATATTCCTATTGAGCCTTCTATGAAATTTCGATTCCTAGATTATAAGTATGATTATGAACTTCTAGGGTCAAATTCCACTCTAAGGAAATCCCATGATTTTGGTATGATATCAACTCTCAAGTTTTAAGTTATGTATTATGATAATGCTGTATGATTTTTACAACAACCCTTCATGAATTTATGAATTTCAAGTATGATGACTTTCACAAGTATGCATAGCTTTTACAAGTATCATGTTAATGTTTAGGGCTGACCCACGGGACTCTTTCATGGCTAGTTCACATATTTTAATCATGTTCATGTATCTAATGACTTTAACTAGCCCATGTACTTCAAGCATGTTTCATGATCACAATATGAGCCATCTGCATGTGTTTGGGAGTAGTATCTAGCATCGAGTAGGTCGGGGGTTTCGGAAACCCATGCCTTAGAACTACATGAAAAGGTAGGACATATTCATGTTAACCCTATGGAATCTCTTTAGTGATTCGTGCATGCCATCATCCCTTTCCTTGACAAGCTTAGGGCCGCTCTGCCCACTTGAGCGAGATAGTTGGGGCAACATGTAAGCTCTATCATGATGGTATTGTATGATGAATCCTCCTATTATTCCTTATGATTTATGCATATTTATGATTATGATAATTTGCCTCAAGTTGTTGTAACACCCGAAAACTTACCTAGACCAAACTTAGACATTTCAAGAAAATTCAGAAGAAAAAACAAAAAAAAATTGTCTCAGAACGAGTGAGACAACGAGTCGTGGTCAGCTCCAATGACTCGTTGTGTCATTTGTGGTAAGTAGATCTTGGTCCCTCGGGAACCCACGAGATAAGAAATGACCTGTTGTTAGAAACAATGAGTCGTCCAGTCGTGGTTTCCCGAGCTCAGGAATCCTTTCCAGGACCTCATCACTCAACCAACAAGTCATTGTCAGAAATAATGACCCATTGTGAGAGTCGTCGGGTGAAATATCTGAAATCCCCTTCCAGTGAAGACGAGAGGAAATGACTCATTGTTTCCCAAAACGAGTCACTGTCAGCATCCGTGGTGTCAAGTTATACATTTTCAGAAAATTTCTCCAGTGAACTTAACGGCTGGACACGACAACCCATAGGTTCAACCAATGAGTCGTTGTGTCACCCGTTGCCTAGCCTACCAATTTTCCTTATCCAGTGGTCAGGGGAGGAACCAACGACCCATTGGTTCATCAAACGAGTCATGGTGACCCCCGTTGCCAAATCGAGTGTCTTCTCATCCCAGCAGTGGAACCAATGAGAGGTCTTAACGAGTCATGGGTTCAACCAACAACTCGTTGAGTGACCCGTCGGGACCTTGTCGGCCAGATTTCAGATTTAATTCCTAGGGGTAATTTTGTAATTTACCACCTACTTAGTCCCTAAACTACATTGTTTTGGGTTTAATTATGGGTTTTAGAGGGGGAACCGATGGTTTCTCTTATTTTTCTAATCTTTTCATCAATTCAACATAAAGTTCTCTCAGAAAGGTTCAGAGCAGAAGTTAGGAAGATCAATTCTTCTCAGATTTTTCAACGAATTCTCTCAGGGATTTCCATCAATAGGTATGTGGGAATTCAATAAGGGAATAGTTCTTCCCCTGTGTCCCCAAAAATCCTCCATGTCTTCTCTATGAGTTCTAGCCTTTAAACTTTCAAATGTGAAGAAATTACATGTCAGACTTTGTTTAATTCACGTGGAATATTATTTATGTTAATTGTAGATATTTTTCCAACAGTTTGTGTCTACGTTGTTTCTTGTTCCTGTAAAGTAAAAACTAGCCCTAGCTCTTAAATGCTGAAAAGCTAGAGTCTTGCATAATTGTTCAATTATTGAAATTTCTTGATTCTATTAGTGTTGGGGGTTCTTATATTGTTAGTTTTTGTTAAAAACTCAGTCATATTTATGTCGGTTCAGTTTCAGTTAAAATGTTAGAATACTCAATGTTAGTAGCAAATGTCAACTGATTAGTTTGTCTACCGAAATTCTTGAGGTGTCAGTAGTGCCTCCCAGTTATCAGAATTAGACTCAATGTCAGATTTTAGTGGTTCTTTAGGTGGTCATGACACTTTTATATAAGCAGCTCTGACCAGCCTTAGTACCCAGCTTCTAATTATAGTTTGTTCTTTAGACGTTTATGACACTTCAAGATAAGCAGCTCTGACTAGTCTTAGAACCCAGTTACAGAATTGGGTCTAATAAGACTCTTACGGTGCTTTCATATAGGTATTTTTGACTAGTTTGGGGCCCTAGTTTCGATCTATCAGTTTAGTAGTCAGTCTAGAACTAACCAGTGGGAGTAGGACTTAGTAACGAGTGGATTGGGGTTCCAGTGCACCCAGGTTTCCAGAACTATGTTTCCACCAAAGGATATATTTTTATTGTCCTTATGGACCAAGACCTGTGATCACCCAGTTCATGCCTTTATACCCTGGCAAGGTATATTGGGTCCTGCCGATGGGTTGTATACATCAGACTCCACGTCTAGCTCACATATTTATATGGAGGTTATAGATTCTCCCACTAGTGAGCTCAGTTCATCTCAGTTCAATTTAGTATTTCAATTAGCATCTCAGATTTAGGGCATGACCTTGACCATAAGATAGGGTCATTTAGACCATCTCAGTTTATTGCAATTATTCAGTCTCAGCAATTTCAGATGGTCATTGTATGTCTTTTTAGTTTAGCATTTTTATTCCTTATGTATGGATTCTCACTTACTCAGTACATTCAAAGTACTGACACATATCTTTTATGTTGTATCATTTTATGATACAACTATAGGATCTCAATCACAGCCTCGTTAGCAGGTCACTCTCAGAAGATTCCAGCTGCACCATTTGTGAGTCCTCATCCTTCAAGGATGAAGATCATTTCATTCAATTCTATTTTCTTTTATATAGACTTAGAGTTAGTTAGGGGCTTGTCTCAGCAATACATCAGTTGTAGTGGCTTTCAAACACATACATGGTTTCAGACTTCCAATTTTGTTCAGATGTTTTTTTAAAACATTATGATTCGGCTTTATTCTCATTAAAATTTTATATTTTACGTTAAGGCTTCCGTTATATATGTTTACTCAAAATTTCAGTGTTATGATAGACCATGGGTTGACTTGGGGTTGCTTGTGAGTCCAAGAACCGTGTCCCGTCAAGGGTGTAGACTCAGGGCGTGACAAACTTAGTATTAGAGCACTAGGTTTAGAGTATCCTTGGATGTTTGAAAGCCACATCGAGTAGAGTTCTTTTCATGTGTGTAAAGCGCGCCACACTTATGATGGGGAGGCTACGAGATGTTATTAGGAAAACTCCCCTTTTTCATACTCTTTATTGTGCGTTGAAATTCAATTCCCAAAATCGTTCTCCTAACTCCTGCTTTGTTTCGTTTCAGTGAATCATGCCACTGCCACGTGGTAACGGAAGAAGCACCGGTAATGCTCACCAACCTGCCCCAGCAGCCCCTCAAGACGACTCAATGTCCACCGCAGAGTTCAGGTGGCCATCCATATGCTCTCACAGAAAATTACCAACTAGTTGAACTAGCAGGTTGTTCCAATAAACAATAATGGGTCCGCAGCAGCTGCCCGAGTTTGGGATTTCACTCGCTTGAACCCTCCAGATTTCCATGAATCTAAGGTGGGAGAGGACCCACAAGAGTTCGTGAATGAGATTAGAAAGTTCCTCGGAGAGTGCTGACTTGGCTGCCTACCAGCTAAAAGGGATAACCCAGATCTTGTACGAACAATTGATGGAGGGGAGACCAGCGGAGCGGGACTAGTGGAATGGGAGGAGTTCACTATAGCCTTCTTAGACAGATTCTACCTCGGGAGCTCAGGGAGGAAAAGGTGGAGAAATTCATGAACATGAAGCAGCGAAACAAAACAGTAGAATAATATGCACCGGAGTTCACCAGGTTGTCTAAATATGCACCAAAGATGGTAGCTGATCCAAGGGCTCACATGTTTAAGTTTGTTAATGCAGTTTCGAATTTGGTCCTTAAGGAGTGCAGGATAATAATTCTTATCAAGGAGATTGATCTCTCCAGCCTCATATTTCATGCCCAGCAAATTGAGGTAGAAAAATTAATAGATTTGGAGCAGGAGAACAAACAGGAAGAACCGGTCAGTTAGATTATGGCCATTAAAGATCTAGTTGTGGTAGCCTCCCATAGTAGCAGCAGGAGAAGGCTCCAGCACCCAGCTCAGCTAGCGCCCCTACCTTTGGATCCCGCTAGTATCTAATGGGAGCAGTACCTGGCTCTCAGTCCCAGAGCTTCAGCGTCAGAAATCGCTACCCAACTTGCCCTAAGTGTGGCAAGAACCATCTAGGAGAGTGTCTTCAGGGTCGAGAGGGCTGTTTTGGTTGGGGACAACTTGTTCATCGGCTTAAAGAATATTCGCCATCAGAACGGGGAAGGTCATAATCCACTACTTCAGCAGCACCATCAGGAGGACCAGCTCAGCAGGACAACACTTCAGGTACGGATGGCGGCCAACGCCAAAACCAATTTAATGCGTTGTCTTCTCGTCAAGCCCAGGAGAGCTCACTTGATGTGGTCATGGGTATGTTATACCTTTTTCATCTAGAAGTGTATGCCCTACCAGACCCGGGAGCCAAACTTTCATTTACGACTCCCTATGTAGCAGTTCAGTTCAATAACAGTCCAAAGGTCCTCTCATAAGCATTCTTAGTCTTCTCCCCAGTTGGCTGTTCGACTGTCTAGATGACTACACGCTAGTGCACGTGGTCGAACAAGTAGTAAGTGGCTCAAGTAAGCCAAGTATCGATCCCACAGGGACTGGACTACGGGGCAAAATCACCT
>JACEIK010003453.1:151949-165488 GCA_018107945.1 Datura stramonium | reverse complement strand
TATAACAATAGTTACCACTCAGCTATCCAGATGGCGCCCTTTGAGGCATTGTATGGACGAAAATGTAGATCGCCAATTGGCTGGTTTGAAGTAGGAGAGTTAGCACTGATTGGGCCAGATATTATTCATCAGTCAGAGGAGAAGGTAAAGCTTATCAGAGCACGCCTACTGACTGCTCAGAGCCTCCATAAATCGTATGATGATGTGCGGCGCAGAAACCTGGAATTTAAGGTGAATAACTGGGTATTTTTGAAAGTATCTCCAATGAAAGGGGTGATGAGATTTGGCAAGAAAGGTAAGCTCAGTCTGAGATTCGTTGGGCCTTACTAGATTCGGCGTAGAGTAGGCCAAGTGGCATACGAGCTGAACTTGCCCCCAGAATTAGAGTCTGTTCATCCAGTTTTCCACGTGTCTATGCTGAGGAAGTATATAGGGGACCCCTCTAGAGTTGTCCCATTTCAGGATGTCCAGGTTACGGAGGAGCTGGCTTATGAAGAGGTTCCAGTAGCCATACTAGATAGGCAGATTCGCAGGTTGAGAACAAAAGATGTTGCTTCTGTCAAGGTACTGTAGCGTAATAAGAACCAAGAAGAGATGACTTGGGAAGCAGATGAAGACATGAAAGTCAGATATCCCCAGCTGTTCCAGACTTAATCAGCCAGAGGTACGCTAGTATTGTTGATTTATAAATTGCCTTATATTACGTGTATAATGAGAAAAATTGGCTTTAGCCTATTGCGTGATGACTATTAGTATTTTGTGGAGTACCTGTATTGGACTTTTCTAAGTTTCAGGATTTTTGAGATAGTCCATATTACGGAGGAGACTCTGCCGAAATTTTTCTAGAAAAGGTCAAGTAAGTTGAACTTCTTGCAGGTAGAAGTTTACATTCGAGGACGAATGTTCTTAAGGGGGGAGGATGTTACACCCCGTAAATTCTTGACATGTAGATGGCCTATTCGCATGTTGGTTAAGCGTTTTAGAAAGCAATACATGCTAGGAAAAGGCCCGGGGAAAGAACGGATAAGCGACACGTCGAACCATCGCAAAAGGAGGCTGGCAGACCTCCTCCGCGATTGCCAAAGTGTCATGGAGGCTCACCTCCGCGATGGCCAGCGTGTCACGGAGGCTCACCTCTGCGATGGCCAACGATCCATGGAGGTGAGGTGCAGCCTCAAGTATAAAAGCACCAACTTCGGTTTTAATCATTTTAATTTCATAATTTCCAGAGAATACACAGAGAACACAGCTANTTATAGTTCAGGATAATCGTGTCTTTTCCCAATTTTCTCTGATAGGATGAATCGAGCAACTTCGGAAGAAGTAAACAATTCTTGCATAGAAACTATAAAAAAAAGCCCGACCCATTTACCCTTTTTTGTCAACCACCATAACGAACCATGATTGTAAACGTAGCACCGTCCTCCTCCATCAATTCTCCGGCAACTTTTCCAGTTAACCGGAGGTTCAGAGTCACCGGACTTCCGAACCCATTTCTTCTCCACCGCCAGAAAACTAAAGGGTCCATCTATCCTTCTCTTCTTTGCCGGAAAATTGCAGCTACCGGGAGAATCGTAGCTGCCGTGGACATGAAGGAAGCTGCCATAGCAGAGAAAAAGACACGTCCGGTGAGAATAGTGGGTATTGTTGGAGAGGGTAGCGTTAGCCCTCTCAAGTCTGCTTCTTGGCTTGACGTCATGCTTCACACTGTGAGTATTTTGCATCTTCGACTCATATTTGTAGAGAAAGACTTTTGAAATTTATAGTTTAAAGTGAGTATAGATATATTAAGGGTAAATTACCCATTTTAAAGTTAAATTATTATCTAGAAAGGTATTTTTTTAGGAACTGGTGTAAAAGGAAAGAGTGTGGACGGAGAGAATAATACATATTGTTAGAAAGAAGTGGTGTTTCAACAAGGAGTATGGGGTGATTTAGCTCATGTTGTTTTAGTTTTTCTTAGATTGCATATTCTTCTAGAAATTAATGTTGGGCTGTCAATTATTGGAAATAGGTTTGTGTTCATAAGAAAGGAATGAATTTCCTGAAATTGTGTTATTCAAATTTCTTGATGAAATTGTCTCAAAGTTTAGTGTTTAATAAACAATGTAAAGGTTGAAGATTCTATGGAGCTTATCCACTTTCTTTTCAAATACTAACATTAGTAGAGGAAGAGGGATATGAGTAACTAAGACCTCTGTTTTACCAAGTCTTGAAGAGTTTGTGGATGTTAGAATCAATTTCTACTTTTCCACTGAAGGAGAGAAGGTGGAGTATTTTCTGTTTGTCTCCTTGATCCAAGGGCTCTGATGAGTAATATTCTCCATACCACATTGTGATAATCTGACAAGGATGTTTTGCGTTTCTACCTATTCTTTCCAATATTCTTATTGGAAAATAAAATAGGAAGCTTTAGCAATTTGAAGTTGGTCTTTTGAGTAAACTAGAAACAAGAAACTAAAAAAAGGGACAAAATATTTGCTCATATTACTAGTTGATAGACTGCTGCAATTCTGTTTTGCTGCTTCATCATCCTGTAAATTTGATGATGAGCAATATCCGCTGCTGGTTCTGCTACTTACAGGAAGGAACTTATGAGATTCTCAGTAGAACTAGATAATCTGGCAAGCGGAAACTCTAATTAAAAGAGAAAAAGAAAGCGAAAAGCAATTACGTAGAGGAAAAGGGAAGAAATGAAATGTGCATGAACAGCTTTTATATATTATCTGGCCTCATATACTTTCTTCTAGAGACTTTTTTAGTATGAAAGATGTCCTCGNTGCTAGGGCTCTATGTCGGGTGGGCCAAGCTTTTATGGAGCCTGTGGCTAGAGACTTTTTTAGTATGAAAGATGTCCTCGTGTTCATTGTACTGTTCCCCCAGCACTACTTTAACGACTCTGTCTCCCTTCTATATGTATGTATGCCCACGAGCAGATATTCTTTAGACATTACTACAGAAAGAAAGAGCTTGTGTTTTATGAGAACATTGTTGTCCCCTTCACAGCCATGAGAATATACATATGCAATTATACTTTGTTGATGAGATTGTCCTGTTTCCTTTTATAAATGCAAGGCAGAGAGACTGAAATGGGTCGATGAAGAGTTCGAAATGATTGTCTTTTCTGACAACTTTGTCAAATCTAAAGATGAAACTGTCAACCACGTTAGAAATGAGCTGGATCGTTCTGACATTTTGGTGGTTGTTGCGGTCAGAAAGGAAGGATCAGTCAACTGGATACAGTCTAACAGCCTGAATGTCCCAAACATCATATGCTTTGATACCTCTTTGGCACTAAGAAACAAGCTGGGTGGAGTTTCTGTTGAAACAGAAAAGAGGGGAGACATATTCAGCAGTTTCCTTCCATTCTCTCAATCTAAGAAACTGAATGAATCAGTAGAGATAGCCCGAACAGTGTCTGATGCTTGGGAAAGGCATAATTCTGATGACATACGGTTCTGCTTATTAGTTATAATTAATGCTTATATAACACCAGTTTCAACGCTGAAGAACCTTAGAGCAAAAGGATTCTCCACCTTGAACTGCATGGTGACAAATTGTGGGCCTCAGATATTGAATTGTCTCCTGGACCCTAACTGTAGGAAGGCACTACAATGCTTGAACAACTGCAGCCCTGTAGATCAAGTATGCAATTATCGTTGTATTGCTTCATATGAGAGTCAATACCTGGAAGAGTTCTCTCTCTGTGTACTACAGAAGAATAACTGTCTTGAACTCGATGCAAAGATCCCTGAAAAACCTTATGTGACTCCAATGGCAGAGTTTCGAGGGGAGAAATTGTCTCCTGAAATTGCTGAGGACCTTTTTGTTGGTTGGTTAGGGACATTGGATTGGAGTTGGCGCGTTGTAGCAGGGCAGAATCCAGCTTATGATCAATTTCCATGTCAGTACCAATTATTCTATCGGGGAAAAGCTAGAGGATCATTCTGGTATGAGCCAGTTTTCCAGGTAAGAACGCTTGAAGGGGACTTAGTCTGGAGAAGGCGCAAGTATAGAGTGAAAAGAGGAAAAGTTCCCGGAACATTTCATTTTAGTGTATTGGATAATGGAGTTGTTTCGAACGAGTTCTGGACAATTGTAGATGTTTCTGATGATTTGAGCTGGGGTTTGTTCCACTATCATGGAGCTGCACGAGTGGCGGGGCAGTCATATACCGGGGCAGTTCTTGTCAGCCCAGATGGACAATATCACATGACCCAAGAATGCTACCGAGTTTAGNGATTTGAGCTGGGGTTTGTTCCACTATCATGGAGCTGCACGAGTGGCGGGGCAGTCATATACCGGGGCAGTTCTTGTCAGCCCAGATGGACAATATCCAGCTGAGAAGGAAAAAGAAAGGTTGGTATCTGCACTGGATAGATGTGGTATCAAAGAGTGGGAGCTGTTCAATGTTGATAATTGTTCATGTGAAGATGCACCATTGGGGCTTCCAGAGGGCTCAATTCTGCATTCTAAAGCTCCAGTCCGTGTGCATTCTTCAGTCTAGGAGCCTGCAACTTGTGTTTTGTATAGTTTATTGATAGGTCAATCATGATGAATGAATATTGTTGAAGTCGTGTTGTAAAATTATAGTGTACTCATGAAGGGAATGAACTTTTTTTTACAAACAATTAGGGAAGTTTTTCAAGTTTCATTGATCTCATGGCAAAGTGCCATTTACATTAATTTGAGGGGAGGACTACGCGATTATCCTTCGATTTACCACCTTCTTTTCTATAACTTTTCCTTCTTGATGAAGTACTTCAAAAAGAATGGAAGGCTAAATCTCCAATTCCAAATAATGGCATATCACTTATGCCTGTTTTAGGAGTCCCCAACTGTAGGTTAAGAATATGAGAACGAATATAGGTCTCAAGAACTCATCAATCCATTGAGGAGCTAAATATTGAATGTGATGTAACACAAAAATCTTGTTTACTAAATATTCTGAATGAACTTGAGTGAACTGCAATATACAGAAGAGTTTTGTTAGACAAATCTTTAGAAGGAGAAAAAAAAAAGAGTAAAAGGGAAAAATCAAACGCCAATGGCTGATCGATATATTTGACAAATTTTGGAACTATTTTTCTAATCTGATAACTGGATATGGCTAACAACTTCAAGACAATCGAATCATTTTATTGTTATGGGGCCGTAAAATCATTAGCAACGGTTCCTCCTCATCAAGTATTCTTGGATGTTCCTTCCAAAAGCTCGTCTCAATTATGTTACAGTGTTCAACAGCTACTCTGTCATTTCCTGTTGGTTCATCCTGGATTCAAAAGCAAAAAGTATAAGTAAACACCCATTTCATCGGTCTGATCTGCACTAGACGTCAAAAGCAATGGCACTTATTGCAAATGAATTTATGTACCAAGTGTATACAGATGAGACCAGGAACAAGTTTACAAATTTGAGATTGGAACATCTGCCGGACTTAAACAAAAACATGCTCATGATGGAGTTAATGACAAGAACCAAAAGAACATTTGTTAAGGTAATATTTATTGTTGTTTACAAGCGATGCCAGACCTGATATATTCACAACAGAACTTTTTTGAGCACACAGTTTATTATCCATACGGGGGTAGAAGCCTAAAACTAAAGGATTCAGTCTCAGTATACAATATCATCAAAAACAACATAAAGTACATCAAGCAAAAACAGCAACTTCAGAAGAGAGAGAGAGAGAGAGAGAGAGAGAGAGATTTACTCTGTCCCGGAAAACAGAAGACCCCATCCGAAACATAATTGGTAACGCATTGTAATCAATGCCAAACTTGGCAAGCAATTCATTTTTTTCTTGAGTTTGAGTACCCTGCAGAACAAAAGGGTTAACATGATCATTGGAATATGAAGATTCATCTCAATAGTGAAACCTGCTTGTGTCTGATCGGAACAGGATGAGAGATATGCACTAACAGATCTACTTTAGTGAGGTTAAATCAATGTTAACAGTATAAATTAAGGTGCATCGTGGATTTCTACAGAATCAAATTACACAAGATTACTCATTTCGCTAGTGATTGAGGCTTCAGTGCNTTTTACTAAGTGAAGATTCAATGCAGAGTGAGGCTTCAGTGCCGTTAGAGTTCACATAGTATGTCGGCCTATACGTTTAACATGATCTCATCTTTGTGAAAATTTCAATTGCTATAATTAATTGTTCCTCCAAGAGATTTATGCCCGGAATAGTGCTCAAAACTAAGTGCTAGCTTGAACAAAAATTTTAATTGTACCTTTCAGAAAAACTAAGTGCTCGCCATGTGCTAGGCTCAAATAAGGATATTGCAAAATCGAGAAGAAGCTTGAAGGAAAGACTAACTAAATGTATTTCCAGTCAGCTTTCTGGCTATCAGAACTGAGTGTAAATCACACCCTTGAACACAATGTGTGATGCCAACAAGTATACTGATACTTCACCACTACAAGCTGCAAGACTATTTTCTTCAAGGTGCACATGGCAACAACAACATACCCAGTGTATTTCCACAGGTTGGGTCCGGGAAGGATAGTGTGTAAGTAGACCTTACCCCTACCTTGAGGCTAGAGAGGTTATTTCCAATAGACCCTCGGCCCAAAGAAAGCATTTCAAAGAAGTTTGGAAAGAGAAATACAGAAGTGCAGAAGTAACAGTAAGAACAGTAAAATAGTACGATTTCCGAAGCACAAGAAGCAACAAATAATGACATGAATCGAAGAATAAGAAATTAGGAGAGTAATACTAGTATTATTGACATGAAAGGAGAAACAAATACAGCTCTCCAGAGTCCAGACTACAACCAAGTCTAACACACAGGAAAGTGACAATGCTAAACTATCAACTAACCATCTACTTAATCCACGACCTCCATATCCTCCTATCTAGGGTCATGTCATCGCCTCCTCGGTAAGCTAAAGATGTGGCATGTCCTGTCAAATCACCTCTCCCCGCTACTTCTTCGGCCTACCTCTACCTCTCCTCAAACCCACCTTAGCCAACCTCTTGCACCTCCTTACTAGAGCATCCATGCATCTCCTCTTCACATGCCTGAACCACCTCAGTCTCACTTCCCTCATCTAGTCCACCACGAAGACCACTCCCACCTTATCTCGAATATCTCCATCCTAATTTTATCTCTCCTACCATGAGCACACATCCATCTCAGCAAATTTCATTTTTTGAACATGAAAGTACTTGATTGGCAAGGTGCACATCACAAATAGATAGATAATAATGGATGTAGCAGCGCACAGTGGCTAATACGTTGTACAACTTATTTTGTTGATTATTGTAGAAGAAGGAACATATCATAGGCAACACATGGTCTTTTTCAATAGACAATCAGGATTCAAAAATTTAGAGTCATCAAGCCACAAAAAAGGAAAAAAGGATGTGTCATTTTTAACAATCTATGACACTAAAATTTAGAAGATCGTTTCTTCAGCATCAATATTGGGCATGCTGAAAAACAGAAGCTTAAAAGCTATCTTCCAATAGGCTTGTAAACTAGATAGATCTAAAGTAATGCAAGTACAGCTTGTATTGGATGCTGAAATTATTTACTTTTTTAACTAAACAATGACGTAAAAGAGATTATCCAGAAGATTTAGGCAGCAAAATAATCCATAGAATCACATATTATAATAGATCATGCTACTTCATCTAAAACAAGAGACTTGCTTCATAAATTAAGGAATGAGATACCACACCTTCAGAGAGCTTTGTGCTTCAATTCTGCTCTTTCCAGACTTAACAAGCAGCCAGAAACAAGTATTGTACTGATTGTTTATGTGACCTACAAGTCAAGGTATTAAAATTAGATTGTTAAATGATATAATTCATTCTTTAGCTAGCCACCTAGAAGAATAGGCCATAAAAACTCAAATTTCTTCATATAACCTGATTAATTTGCTTGAAATTCTTTAAAATAAGAAATAAAATAGGAAGTACTCACAATCAACTTGTCTCCAAGCCAAGTAATCTCGAAGAATCACAGATGATGGATAGCAAACAAATCGGCCATCAAAATAAGGTGGTTCTTTAAACTCCTTCTCAGGAAAAAACTCTTTCCACTTCATCACATACATGGAAGAGAAAAGAGATACAACGGCAGAGACAATTTCACTGAATCGATAATCAGAAGAGCAAGTCAATATAACGATATCAAATATAACCAATAAAAAAAGTCAATATAAAAACATTAGGTAAACTAGTTGAGGCCCTTGTGCAGTTGCCAAAATGGAATCCACCCTGAAACTTCAACCAATTTAATGAAGAAGCTTTGAGAAATTGTTGCATGTAGGAGATTTACTACAAATGAAAAACATTCTAGAAGGGAAATTCCACCATGCAGACAAGCAAGCATTTTATAGGACACATGCTGACAAAACTTGCACTGCACACAAGAAATGAATTTTTAGGATCTTTTAGTATGTTGTTCAAGATAATTGCACTATGCTCTTGCAGGTTGGCAACTGCAGCTGAGCGGCATCAAAATAATCGGAATTACCAGGGGAACTGCTTCCAAATAAATCAGTCAAACTGAAGCCCCTTCCTCCAGCGCCCTCACCTGATCATATGCACCATGGATTCTAGAAACAGGAAGAAGAATTTTCTTTTGAACTTGGATTCGCTCACTCCTAATATGTGGTTTTAGCTGAACACTACACTTTCCAAGGAACTCATGAAAGGTGATGAAAGAGTTACCTTGACCACCTCTGATACAATAGAGAATCTTTCTTCAAAACAAAGCTGAAAGGAAAATTAATCTCTTCAGATAAAAGATAATAGGAAAAGGAAAAGGTATGTTATATGTGAATCAAAGATGTTAAATGAACTAATACTTGTATTCATCACTCACCCCATAAGCGAAGATAATATCCTTAAACATCTCCAGCAAAGAAACCGCACAAGAGTTCATAAGTTTCAGTGCCTGCTCATCATTTGGCTTCTGAAAGCCATTATCTTCACAAAACCTACAGTGGATCCCATCAAGATCATGAAACCAGTAACTCCGCTTACCCTTTTTTAGGCGTACCATTTAACTATGCGAGTACACTAACATTTTAATTTCAAGTCGAAGAACTTGCTTAAATTCTACCAAAAAAAAATCGTTTCTCTAAAATTATAGGGCTAGGTTTTGCTTTGTAGTTTACTTTTTTGCAAGAAAGAAAAAGAAGAATTTAGAACAAAAAGAGAGAGTGTGTGTGGTCCTTAGGGAAAGTTTGTTAATAAAGATAGACAAAAACAGAAGTATTTGCTCTCTTTCCCTCTCTCATTCGAAAAGCCATCAAAACCATTTTACACCATTTCTTCTGTCTCAAATTCTTTTAATACTTACCAATTCTTCATTTTCTTCCTAAAACCAATCCTCCAAAACACCAACCACACACATCAATTGTTTTCAAAAGAGTGTTTTTCAGATCCAAATGCCATCTTTATCTATCTTTCAGATTTAAAGGGGGGGAAAAAAGGATAGAGGCACATGACCACATGCATATACAGATATATACTCTTCTAGTGGAAGGGGGATGAAGGTAGCTACCCTTATCTTGATGGAACAAGACCCTTGACGAAAAATCTGCGGAAGGTCCTTGTAGTTGATACCAAACTGCTGAAAGAGTAATTCATTTTGTTCCTGCTTTTGTGTTCCCTGTTTTTGTGACAACACTATCAAGCCTCAAGTCTAGAGTTCTTTGAGTCCAACCATAATTTTGAAAATGACCGTTTAAATTCCCTTCAAAAGTAAGTAAACAGATCCAAAACATACAAAATGCAGTTAATCCTACAATGGCCCAAGCTATTATTGCGAAAATTGGCGAATACAACCAGCTATCATTAAGAATTTCATCTTTGGACCAAAAACAAGCAAGATGAAAAAGTAAAAGGGTAGGAAAAAAACTTGTCTTAGAGCACCCTTATAATATAAACAAATAGACTAAGAGAGCCTAAGGGCAAAGAAGATATAAACAACTAGGGAGGCCATAATTCATCTATTGCGATATTGTAAGGAGCACATCACATATTTGTATACGAGAATTGACTGATTGAAAGCATATTACACAATGCAGACTCAAATTCCAACGGAAGTGGAAAAAGATTTTAAGATTGGAAAATGGTTTTGTACATTCTTTAAGTACCGATAGAGCACCCAAGAGTATGGCCTAGTGGTCAATGAAGTGGGTTGAGAACCATCTTAGGTTCAAATCTCAATATAGACAAAAACACTAGGTGATTTCTTCGCATATGTCCTAGCCTTGGTGGACAGAGTTAACTAGTACCTGTTGCTAGTGGGAGGTGGCAGGTACTCCGTGGAATTGGTCAAGATGCACGCAAGTTAGCCCGGACACCACGGTTATCAAAAAAAAAAAGTACAGCTTAGAGAAAAAGACTCGTATATCTTGACCTATAACTTAGAATATGTAGTCCAATCCAAAATTTGGCCCCAAGTATACTATTAATTAGCTTCAAGTTATGTGGTTCATCTAAATCACATATAGCAAAGAGTAAGATTTGGAAAAATGAGTTTAATGATCTGAAAAACACTTCTCAACATGTGTAGTGCAGGTATTGACATTTTCAAAAGGAGTTCAACACATATTTTCCAGGTAACAAACTGTAGACGTGTAATCGATATGATTGCAGATATGTATTCAGACCTATCACTCCAGAAACCTTTGCTGGAAGCTTTAATATTTTTTTCTTCACATAATAGCCATCCCTTCTAAGACCTTCGCTAATAAGCATCTTGCTTTATAGTCCCCATATGCATATAATTGCTTACCTTCTGTAGATACTAGCATATAATAACTACCTGCTACCATACCTGGCAACTCCGGCCTGGACCAGGACTGGCCCACTTTGGTCTCTGGCCCGGGGAGATGGTCTAGTTCACAGACTGGACCCTTTCTTAAGGGGTCAGTTTGGGCCAGTAAATTTTGAAGAGTGGTGGACCCGACACCAACTCATGATTCCTAACCACTATGCGATCTGCTAGTGGACCAGTTAGAGACCAGTCCAAGCTTCTTCTTTTTTAGTTCATTCTACTTTTCTTCTTTATATGATTTTTAACATTATATTTATTTAGTGTTAACCAAAATATAAAATTGAAGAAGAATATTGAAGAAAAAATCATAAATACGCATGTCATATTATTGAGGAAACAATTCAAGTTTTTACTCTCAAACTTGATTTAATTACAGCACCTTAAGAATCTCTTTCGCCTCCTTTTCTGACTTTCCAGAAAACACCAGCTTCCACAAACAAGTATTGTATTGATTGCTTATATGACCTGTAAGAAGAACCAATATCCTTTAGCATCAGATTTTAAACACTCAACTCCGCCAGTAATTATTAATTGGAAATATGCAATCTGAGAACTCACATTCTGTTTGTCTCCATAGAAGATATGCCTCAAGAACCTCCATTGATGCACAGCTGATAACTCGTGAATGGAATGATGGAGGCACACTTAACTCCTTTTGAGAAAAGAACTCTTTCCATTTGGTTACATATGTAGATGAGAAGAAAGACACAATAATGGATAGTATTTTGCTGCACGTTGAAATTTCTGGTCAGCTAAGAAAAATCATGAGCAACTTCATCTCAAATGAAAAAACTGGGATTAGTTTACATATCTCTCTTTTCTCTGTCTTCTTGACTAAATCAAGAGGGACATTTTGTATCTTATAATTCATTTTTACATAACTCCACATAAGTCTCTCAAAGACAGAAACATATATATGGTGGTCAGCTTAGTGAGGAGACAAATGTGGGGACAGCCAAGATGACCAGGCCTTAAGATTGTCCTAGTGCCTTCTTAAGGAAAGTTTGTGACCAATCCCTATATTTTCCTAATACTGTATACTATGCATTTCCTCAAGTCAGCTACCACAAGCAACTTTAGCAATTTGGAGCTGATTTTCCTTCTCATTAACAAAATCTCAAAAATGATCAAAAAACAAAATAACAAGAAATATATAGCCACTGAAGATGAGATGTGTACACATATCAAATAGATTAGTTAAAACTGTTAAAGAAATGGGCATTGGGTCTAACTCAACCTCAAAAGCTACCTCATAAGGAGACCAAATTCCTAATGCCCGTTGATGTGGGACCAACAACCTCCCCACGTCCCACACTAGGTATTTGGAGCGTGGACAATATAAGAAGGGGGCCCAAACATCGAAAACAATGAATTGGGTTGGACCTGACTCTAATACCATGATAAAGAAATGGACCTTGAGCCCAACTCAACCCCAAAAGCTAGCTCATGAGAGGACATATAAGCAAACCGGGCATTCCCCAACCAATGTGGGACTCTAACTCACTCTAAAAGAAACATGCTAAAGAAGGGGAATCGAAATACAGCGCAGACCGGTGTAGAAATGGGCGATTAAGAGAGAGAGAGAGAAAGAGTTGATAAACTATCCAAGAGGCAACAGAATTCCTAAGCATAATTTAATTACCTTCACTGTTAGAGACTGGTTATATAATACACAGTTCCTCAGCACCAGGTCAATGTATTAGCCAAGTTTAAAATAATAACAGGTTGTTGGTGTATTTGCGGGAAACAAAAAAAGAAGCATGCTGAGACGATGATCCAAAATCAAAGGCAAATTGGACATGACCTTAGCAAAACAATTGCAGAGAATGAGATTTATATATTGTAGTTAATAGAAATGATGATTCTAGTTGAATCACATACAAAGTTATCACGCAATCGTTCAAAGAATGTTCAAGAAACATAAGACCAGCAAAGTAAACAAGTATAGTTTTATCGTTACTCAAACTAGAGCCAATGCAAGAACAATGATTTTTACTATACCAGCGATATATGAATACTAACAAGACAAAGTGCATTATTCAAATTACTTGTCCTACAGAGCCAAAAATAAATATTGATAAACACTGATAACAAATCCTTGAGCTATGCAATAGGTTACAAACCTTGTTCTCCTCTGGTAAAATGTGGTTTCCTTCTTCAAAACGAAACTGCATAAATCACTGTATCACATCGTCAAGCTTTTCAAGGGGGAAAGAAAAAGGGTATAATTGTATAACAGTAAGAAACACATCATACCTGTACTCATCATTAAATCCATACGCAAATATAACATCAGAGAAGTTCTCTAATACCTTAATAGCACGAGCATTCATCAAGTTCAAAGCTTTTTCATCATTCGTCTTCTCAAATCCACGCTTCTCCGAGAAACTAAACATATACAATGCAAATTAGTAAATCAAATACCCCAAAAACCCAAAACCGAAAGAAGAAAATCTTCACTTTAATCAAAAAGAAGAAGAAGCGGATGATAAGGACGAAGAAACTTACTGTTGATGCTCGATTTTGCTGGATAATACCAAGGTAGATGAAGAAATTTGCAGCCAAGCCTTCGATTCAACGATATATCTGCAAGCCTTCGAGTCCTTTTTTATGTTTTATTTTTCGGTTCGCGCTTCTACGCTATGCCGGCTCCCGCTGAATATTTTCATCGAGTAACCATAATGTCTAAATGGTATAAAAAGTCAAAAATACCCCTAATTTATAAAAAAAA
>JACEIK010003453.1:110024-124922 GCA_018107945.1 Datura stramonium | reverse complement strand
CTCTCTCTCTCTCTCTCTCTCTCTCTCTCTCTCTTTCTTTTTCTCTCTTTGAGGAAAAATATTTTCAAAACTTCTGCAACTGGTTTGATTTGATTTTTAAATGTGTATAGATAGATATTAGCTAAATGACTAAAATGGTTTTTTATGTCTAAGGATAAGTTCAAAGTAGTTTTGTAATCTGATAGTGACTATTGTTTTTAGAGCTTTTAGATTCTATCTTCTTCTTTTATTCTCTTTTTATTTAGGAGAAAAGGGGTAAATATATTTTTTAACTTTGCGATTTAGAGCGTATATATCCCTTATTAAGAAAATGGTGCATATATATTCTCATAGTTTAACAAATAATGCACATACATCCTTGCCGTCTAATAAATAGTGTGTATTGACCCTTTTCGTTAACAAACTAAATTTAAAAAATCCTAAAACTGAATTTTGATTCTAAAAGTGTTTTGATTTTAAAAAATTATCTTCTTTATCCCTCCAAATCCGACCCAACTAAAAAGAACTTAATCTCTCTTTATTCAGACCCAACCCAAACTCATTTGACCCAATCTGAGCCATAAGAGGAATTGACTCTGACACTATTCCTCTAAGTATTCTCCCTTGCCTAGTAAGCTTATGTGCCCATCCCTATTCTCCAAGCATTTCAAATAACCCGAGCCTCTTCCCCTTGAATCACCTGACTAACCATCAACAATTCTAGGTCTCGCGGACAACTCGGATGGGAAAAATGAATTGTTTTCCAAACTTGTAGTTCTATGAATATTATCACTACATGTTTCCTTACTGACCACTCGGCTGCCAAGATTTAAAGTTCCACCAAATGGTTTAACAATGCAACACCCCCGTCACCAATTAGCCTAAACCTGCATGAGCTAATTCAATTAGTTCTTTCTCCACAATTCCGAATTTGATCACTTCCCCTCCTGTTACTCCTCACAGAATAACCGCAATTTTTTTTGATAACTGTGGTGTCCGGGCCAGCTTGTGCGCACTCGACTAATTCCACAGGATACCTGCCACCTCCCACCAGCAACAGGTACCAGATAACTCTGTCCACCAAGGCTAGAACAGATGGGAAGAAATCACCTAGTGTTTTTTGTTTCTGGTGAGGTTTGAACCTGAGAGCTCATGATTCTTACCTATTTCATTGACCACTAGGCCACACCATTGGGTGCCAGAATAACCGCAATTCTCTGTTGAATTATGGGTAAGTGAGGTCTTAGGTTCAACAGATAACCGCAATTCTCTGTTGAATTATGGGTAAGTGAGCAACTCTGGTTGTGGGAGAACGGATGAGAATTCAAGCATGACAAGGAAGCAGTGGTAAAATCATTGGAACTAGTAGCCCTTGTATTGTTATTAGATGGCTCTAGTGACTGTATGCTTCTGCTAGGACATAGCTTGACTGGAAGGTCACCATCTCAGACCCGGTTCGAACCAGCTAAGGAGAGGGAAACATCAGTCAATGCTAAAGAAAGGGAAGTTTCAATTTCTGCCTTTTTCCCCGTGATTTCAGCCTCATTTTCCTTGTTTTCAGCCTCCGTTATAGAAAAATTCCCTCTTTTCTCATTCAACTGAAGGAAACCCCTCTCCACCTATCGTTCGCTCTCCTCATTTTCATCCTCAGCAACCATTATTTCCCCTTATAACTTCTCACTTTCTCAGCAGGATTCAACAAATCCTTCCTAAGATTCTCCTTTTCTTGAAAACCGTCTGGAATGTTCACAAAGATAGCTTAGACTTAACTCTTGACTCCCTAAAGTCTTTTCTATTTCTGATGCAAATTTTTCAAGAAAATGAATACCCTTTTCTTGGAATGTTCCAATTATCTTGTTATCTATGTTCTCTACATTTTTTTCCTCAGTTTTACTGCTGCAGCAGTGGTTTTCACTTGAATTTTCCTTCTCATTAACCATTACATTAATGAAACTAGAAGAATAAAATTTGCAGAAAAACACTTACAGATTGGAGGAAGAACTTCAGAAATTTGTGCTCCCTATTTTCTCTCTCTCTTTCTCTTTCTCTTTCTCTTTCTCTCTGAAGAAAAATATTTTCAAAACTTCTGCAACTGGTTTGATTTGATTTTTAAATGTGTATAGGTAGATATAGCTAAATGACAAAAATGGTTTGTTATGTCTAAGGATAAGTTCAAAGTAGTTTTGTAATCTGATAGTGACTATTGTTTTTAGAGCTTTTAGATCCTATCTTCTTCTTTTATTCTCTTTTTATTTAGGAGAAAAGGGGTAAATATATTTTTTAACTTTGCGATTTAGAGAGTATATATCCCTTATTAAAGAGTATATATTCTCATTTTTTAACAATTAATGCATATATTTCCTAGCCATCCAATAAACAGTTCATACTTACCCTTTTCAATAACAAACTGAATTAAAAAAATCCTAAAATTGATTTTTGATTATAAAAATGTCATGTGATTTAAAAAAAAAATACCTTCTTTATCCTCCAAACCCAACCCCGACCCGACCCAACTAAAAAGAACTCAATCTCTCTTTATTTAGATCCGACCCAAACTCATCTTATGACTGAGTAGAAGAGGATTGGGTTTTTTCCATTAAGGTCAGGTTTCCGTCGGGACTGTAGGGAAAAAAGAATTGTTGAGGTAATTTTTTAAAGTCATGTGGCATTATTAAAATGAAAAACCAATTTTAGGAATTTTTTTTAAAAATTAAGTTATTATAGGTCAGTTAAGGAAAAAAGTAAATATACATCACTTTTTTAACGAGGGTATATCCTCTTTAAATTGCAAAATTGATGGATATATTTGCCCATTTCCCTTTTTTTAATATTCAAAAGCTAATGCAAAATACTTCAAGAAATCAGCTCTAATCAATGAAACAATTAAAAAAATCAAAAAATTGAAAAGAATTTATAACAAAATTCTTATTTATGAAGCATTGATAGTTAACTAATAATAGTAAGGCATAATATATAAATAAACACTCAAATTTGGCCTCAACTTGCAATTAAATACTAAAACTTTCAGAGTGCACATTTAGGCATCTTAACTTAGTCTCAACTGACAACTATACACTCCAACTAGTCCCCACTGTGTCTCATAGACACCTGATACTGACGTGGCACATAAATTTTGAAAGTGCCTAGATGATCATTTTATAAGCTGGAGTGCTCAATTGACACGGTGGATACGAGTTGAGGTGCCTAGATGAGCACTCTCAAAGTTTGAGTGCATAATTACCAGTTGAGGCCAAGTTTGAGTGTCTATTTATGTATATGCCTAATTAATATGAGTATTTTACCACAGTACTCATATTAATTTATGTATAGTCTTTGGTTTTGGGAAATGATTTGGGGAATAAATAATCAATGTTGAGGGTACAACAAGAAAAACACCATTTTTTCTTGATACATAGTTATGTGACATTTGTATTAGTAAGATAAAAGTTTTGTGATTTTTCTGTTAGAAAATATTAGTTAAATGACTTTTGTGATAGTAGGGTGAAAGTTTTGTCATTTTTCGGCTAGAAACCATAGTTATGCGACTTGGGTGAAAAAGGTCATAGTCATGTGACCATTTATAAAAGTTACCTCATGAAAATTCCATCAAATCCTACAAACCGCACTACACAAAAAACAGCACAAGTTGCAACTCTATAAGTTGTACCAGACTCTAGATATAGAACCGAAAATAGTAGAACTTCAAAAATTGCAACTCCATATGAGCCGCAACCTCAATAGGCAGCTTCCAAGTACTCAGATACGACCACACAACAATATATAAGACCAAATTAAACAAGCAACTATGAAACAGTGGCAGCAATGAATATAAAAATGAACAAGCAACTAGCAACAAGGGCAAAAATGACCACGAAAACTAGAAATTGGACACGAACTGGAAAACAGAGGCAGCAACAGAGACGAGAAACAGGGAAACAAGACAAACCAATTGAAGAAACAAAGCTCCATTCACAAATTTGAACAAACTGGCAGGTGTCAATTTAGTATTGATTTAGTATAAACACAGAAATGAAGGAACAACAATAGGAAAACAAACTGAACAACTACACAAATGAAATTTGAAGAAAACAAATGGAAACCAAAACTGGAAAACAGAGCTGGAGCAATATAACCTGGATTTTGGCTGGAAAAGAGATATTCGCTAGAGTAGTGGTGGTAAGACGGTGAGCAGTGGTGGTGCACGGTTGTTCCACCTGAAACTGAAACCCAGCACCGAAACAAAGAAGAAACAATCTAGTATGTCGTTCATGTCACCGGAGAAGAGATATTCATTAGAGCAGTGGTAGTGCGTTCAGTGGTTGCAGAGCGGCATAGGTTGGTGAGCAGTGGTGGAGCATATGTGAGTGGTCGAAACCCTAGCGACAACCGCACAGGGAGAGAAGACAAAAGAGAGATAGGAAGAGAGAGAGAGAGAGAGCTCTTCACCTCCTTTACTAAACAAGGATTTATAAATTCTCATCAATCTATTTGTGAGATTATAAAGTCACTATATTTTACCATGATTAAACAGGAAAATCATTTGTACATGCTCAAATCATACTAGTCTGAGTGGAATTCAAATATTAAGTACAAGAGAGTATTCACTAGATACTTCAAGTAACCAGAGAGGGTATAAGTGAATTATCACGTGATCAAGTTCCGAGTTCGGACAAACAAAATATGCATTTCTCTTCAAATTAGTACCTATCAAAGGTGCTCCAATGACCACCTTAGAAAGCCACACAAATATCTATGATTTGTTTAGACCACAAATTCCAAAAGCATTACTAATCCCCACATTCCAAAAGAAAACAGGAGCCAAACATTGTATTGAATAATGTTAAGTTTAATATGGAAAAAAAAATGAAACCAAACATAGTATTAACAAACAAAACTTGAAGGTATTCCAAAGACGTATAATAGTTCACCAACCATTTACTCGCATCAATGAAATTAAAGTTAAAAAAACTAGCAACAAGGAAATTAACTGTCACAGTTACTTGAGAAATAATCAAAGAAGATTTGATTATACCAGTAGCTGTTTGGCTGCTTCCATTCTGCTTAACAAGCCTGCAATCTCCATATGCATTCTCATTTCATCTCGTAGTAATCGCAATGAGAATTCTCAGAAGTCTTGAGCTCTTCTAACTTTTCTATCCTCCTTTCTTCAGTTTCCTGCAAGCACAGTTTAGAGAGTTTTTCAAGGGGTGAGTATAACACAAGGTAAACCAGAACTTTGTTTAATAGAGACTTGTTCTTAAGCCAATAAGGAAGAAAAACTGACACCAAAACTAGCAGATAAAATCAATTGGTTTGAATACTTACCGGTGAAAAACTGAAAGATGAAATTGCAGGCGTCTGAAGGGGAAATCATCTTCGTAACTATCTTTCTACACAAGACACAAGCCTATGTAAAGATATGGCACCTGGGCCTAACTCAACCTCAAAATCTAGCTTTTGGGGTTGAGTTAGGCCCAAGATCCATTTCTTTTATAGTCTTAAAATATAACTCCTTGCCTTTAAGATCTTCACTCCCTTGGAAGATTTTTCGAACACAATCAAGCTCTTCCATCAGGGTTTCTTCACCCCATTCCTTCGCACAAGACACGAACACATCCTTCCAAACATTTCCGAGGCATGACCATATGCGAGACAGCAAACTTGCATCTCGGTTATCCCGGGAGGACCTTTGAAGCTTGGACCTGGATTTATAAGATTTCCAAGAAGACCACACAGCTTACCCAACTGCAAGTATTATTGGCATAGACAAAGTTCAAACACACTGGACACATGCATTCACTGCAGAATACCTTCTTCGTTGAACAAATCTTGCAGTCGTAAACCTCAACAGGCAAAAGCCTCCTACAATCAATATTTCGACACCTTTCAAGTAAGAAAACTTCCACCTACTCCTTTTTTGCAACCAAAAATTCCAGTTGGATCTTATGACACTTCAAGAGTGTCTGACTGGTCAGATCAGATCTCCTATCAAGTTTATTCTGAAGGCTAATGAACCCATCTTTCCTCTCCAGCATTGTAATTGATTTCTCGAGTATTGTTTTGTTGATTCAACTGTTTCATCAGCAAGGTCTGGCACAATCTAAGCCATATGAGGAATAGAGTCTGAAACTATTCATCAAAGTATTCTCCCTTGCCTAGTAAGCTTATGTGTGCTTCCTCCGTCCCAATTCTCCAAACGTTTCAAATATCCTGAGCCTCTTCCCCTCGAATCACCTGAATGACCATCAACAATTCTAGGCTTCATGGACGACTCGAATGGTTAAAATGAATTGTTGCCCAAGCTTATAGTTCTATGACTATCACTACATGTTTCCTTATTGACCAAATGGCTGTCAAGATTAAAAGTTACATCAACATGGTTTGACAATGCCACGCCCCCATCACCAATTGGGTTAAGTGAGAAACTCTGGTTGTGGCAAAACGGAGGAGAACACAAGCATGACAAGGAAGCAGCCGTAAAATCATTGGAACTAGTAAGCCTTGTATTGTTATTTGATTATTTCAGTAATTGTATGCTCCTGGTAGGCCACAGCATGGCTGGAAGGTCACCATCTCGGACCCGGTTCGAACAGGCAAAGTAGAGGGAAACATCAGGCAATGCTAAAGAAAGGGCAAGTTTTCAAGAAAAGGAATTTTGGGAAGGATTTGTTAAATCCTGTTGAGAAAGTGAGAAGTCATAAGGGGAAGGAAATAATGGTTTCTGACGATCAAAATGAAGAAAGTGAAAGACGGGTGGAAAGGGATGTCTTTCAGTTGAATGAGAAAAGAGGGAATTTTTCTATAAGGGAGGCTGAAAATGAGGAAACTGAGGCAGAAATCAGAGGGGAAAAGGCAAATATAGAAACTTCCCTTTCCTTAGCATTGCCTAATGTTTCCCTCTTCTTAGCCAGTTCGAACCGGGTCCAAGATGGTGACCATCCAAGTCAAGCTATTGCCTAGCAAGAGCATACAGTCACTAGAACCATCAAATAACAACACAAGGGCTACTAGTTCCAATGATTTTACAGCTGCTTTCTTGTCATGCTCGTATTCTCATCTGTTTTCCTATAACCAGAGTTGCTCGCTTACCCATAATTCAACTGAGAATTACAGCTATTCTGTGGGGAATCACAGGAGAGGAAGTGATCTGATTCAGAATTGTGGGGAAGGAACTAATGGATCAGTTCATAGCAGGTTTAGGCTAATTCGTGATTAGGGTGTTGCATTGTCAAAGCATGCTGGTGGAACTTATAATCTTGGTAACCAAGTGGCAAACAAGGAAACATGTAGTGATGTATTCATAGGACAACTACAAGCTCAGATAACAATTCTTTTTTACCAAATGAAACTTGAAGGTATTCCAAAGACTTGTAATAGTTCACCAACCATTTACTCGCATCAATGAAATTAAGTAAAGAAACTTGCAACAAGGAAATTAAGAAGCGGTCACAGTTCCTTGAAGAAATAGTCAAAGAAGAGATTAGGTTATACCAGTAGCTGTTTGGCTGCTTCCATTCTGCTTAACAAGCCTGCAATTTCCATATGCATTCTCATTTTCAGTAACTTCATTTTTCCTATGACTACTAGGTATATTATTAAGTCTTCTGCAGGAAAATTAGAAGAAAAAAAAGGCTTCGTACTAATGAAACATGAAGTGGAAGCTGTAGGAGATACAATTCTTGAGAACGAAAAACATTCAAAGGCTTATAAGTAGGAAAATAAAACATATATGCGAAGTCAAACACCATGAACAATTTAATAAACTTGCCCAAAGACTATAGGTTTCTTGAAGACTACAAATACCTAAGTAAATATTTAATGAAGAGAGATTATATTTTAAGACATACATGAGGGTAAAATTGTCAAAACCCTTCCTAATTAACGTTTTATTAAGGGTTGAGATGGAGGAAATAGTATACAAATTACCCCTTAATAGGAAACAAGATTTGACATTTTTGTAATAAATATCCTATGCTCTTTTTGTCTTTGGTTACTACGTGATATTAAGTAGAAGAATATATAACGGCATAAAAAAGGGAAAATGTTTAAGTTTACTCTTGAAATATTCGATTTGCCTTACATTTGTCCTTTGTTTACCTTCCGTTCGGTCCATCAAAGCGTCACATCTTCAATTTTGTCACATAATTGTTGGTCCCATTAATGACAGTCTAGCATGGCTCTGACATTTGCTATGATGGAGCTACGTAGGCCAATAAAGATCCAAATTTACCCCTCAACTATCAAATTGGTTTATATGTACCCTCAGTAATAATTTGAAGCATTGTCCCCATGAAGAAATGAAAAGGTCCAATAACGCCCAACAATTGATGAAAAAGTCCAACTATACTCCTACGTGACTTGACCAATTCTTCCACGGCGGAAAACCGTTAACGGGTGGGGTATATTAGAGATGAACGATAGCAATGGGATTTTCCATTAGCCGAAATGTAAATGAATGTCATACAATGTGTGTGTGTGTATATATATGACAAATCGGATATATTAAAGGCATATCTGAACCTTTCTTCTAAAACATTAGGGCACGGGAGGCAAGGAATGCTATTGTCCTACCTCCCCCCCTCTCCTCCCCAAGAAAAAAATTCTATTACAACATATAAAGTTAGATTCAGAATTTAAAGTTCATGAGTGAAAGCACCATTGAATGCTCTATCTTTTAATTATTATAGCAATATACGTAACCGCACTATCATTTTACTAATTATTATTACCACTAGTGGCTATTGTCCTTTTTGACCTCCTTATTCCCCGGGGAGCGAATGTAGACAAGGTCAAGGGTGGCATTATGGCATGCCCGAATTGGAATCACCAGCTTCTTAATGGCAATAGTAGCTGCAGAGACAGGCTTGGTCTAGAAATCCATATTCTTGGGCCTTACAAGGAACCAAGAAGGACTTATAGTTAATTTCATTGGGCTTTTGATCCTCCTATTTGGAATTTCAGTTGGTGTCACTATTCTCGTGTAAGATTCACAAATAGCTACTTTTTCAGCCTACATCATTGATAACATAGCTACTAATATGGAGCTTCACATGTGAAATTTGAAACTCCACGATGTGGCTATTTAAAAAATAAATAAATAAATAAATAAAACAGGCTGAAAAAGTGGATAGTGAGCTATTTTCCATATTCTCCTACTTGAGTGGGGTTATTAGTCAAATATTCAAATTTTCGTAAATGTTTTCTACGTTGTTTCGTGTGCTATAAAGAATTACTAGTCCTTACAAATAGAAAATGACATATTTCTACATTGAAAAAAATTTACAACTTTAAACTTCTTATTTTACCCTTAATGAGATAATTTATGGTGTAAATATCTATGGTTTTATTTCTAGATCCTGGCTTCAAAACATTTATTTCTTTCTTAATCTCCATCCAAGTCAAGAGTCGGACCTAGCACAGGAAGTACAGGCTCGACAAAACCCTATAACTTCGGTCTAAACCCTGTATAATTGTTAAGAAACTCACTAAATATGTATATATAATAAACTCCAAAACCTTTTAACCTCAATTTTTGGATCCTCCCTTTTCAGCCAAAGGCTATCCATGGCTGAACATCAAAGAACTCTGTACCAAAGATAAGATTTAGCCAAAGGCTATCCATGAAAATGAACATCAAGACTCCAACTGTACCAAAGATAAGATTTGGCAAAGCTATTCATGGTTGTCTTAATATATAGCATATGGTTTTCCAAAGCCCAAAGTGAACATCAACACAAATTCCATAATAATCAGCCACTGAGCTAAAACGAGAATAGTCAACTATTAGGAGGATATCTTGGTTTAGATGCAAGTTATGTGGGGATTAGTAATGCATGGTTCAATAATACACAGATTAGCCTTAAGAGTTATCACTAATCCTCACATTCTTATTCCATTCACTATCCCGCATAAAATAATATCTTAAATTCCAGCATACCTTAAGATACTAGTTATGCGGAAAGAACATAAGACCAAACATTGTATTGAATAATGCTAAGTTTTATACGGAAAAAATAAATGTAAGCAAACATTGTAACTTGAAGGTGTTCAAAGACTTACCAATAGTTCTGACCATTACTATTGAAAAAAAAACTTGCAACAAGAGTTAGTAACTGTCACAGTTACTTGAGAAATAGTTCAAAGAAGAGATTAGGCTATACCAGTAGCTGTTTGGCTGCTTCCATTCTGCTTAACAAGCCTGCAAGCTCCATATGCATTTTCATTTTCATCTTGTAGTAATCGTGATGATTTCTCCAAGAATCTTAAGCTCTTCCGACTTTTTCTCCTCCTTTCTTCAGTTTCCTGCAAGCACGGTCTGGAGACTTTTTAGAGTACTCTTTCTCTAGTTTCTCCCTCTTCAGCCTAGCCAGATGTCTCAAACTCCTTGCCTCTCCTCTTTGCATCGTGCTTTACTCCCCAGAAACATCCATGCCTCTGCTTCTTTGATCCGTACAATGCTTTCCAAGCTATAGAGCTCATCTTTCATCGATGGTTTCATGGAAGATTCATCTTCAATCGGTTTGCTAGGTGTGAAAGACGCCTCAGCATCATTTGGACGCTGGTCAGCAGGCATCATATCTTTTGTCAGCTTGAAGATGCAGGGAGAATAGCTGCATGTTTCAAGACTGGCCAGGATTACTTACATTGCCTGTTAATCAGGAAAATCTAAATTACTGAAAAAATTGACATGCTTTGTCAATCAAGCATGAAAGAGGAAGCTGCGGAACTAAAGGCGAACTGAGAAAGAGTTTCCTCTTCTCTCCTTAAGAGTCAAGCAAAATAATAAAATAAATAAAGATAACATAGAGTTAAAAGAAAGTAATATTTGAAAACTGCAAACATTCAACACAGGCTTATAAGTAGGAAAGCAGAATATTTATCGCAAAGTGCAACTAGGAAGTTTCAGTTTAATAGCATGCAAAGCATTTGATAAATTTTCCCATAGATTATAGGTTCATGAAACTGTAGGCAAACTACTAGAGGATTCAGCCATATCAGTAGTAGAATACTTAAACAGGTCCATCAACCTGGAACCCAAATTTAGTAATGCTCCATATACATGGACAAAAATAATGTTTGATTAATTTAGATGTTCATCCAAATCTTATTACTCCATTAATTTCTACAACAAAGTAAAGGCAAAGAGTGGCATCTGATGGGCACTTCACCACCATTGTTGCAATGGACCTTCAGATCTCAAACTTATTAAGTTTATCTAGAGGCATATTGTATTTATATATCCCTGCTAACCATTTCAAGTGAAAGCAATATCATGAATTAGAGTATATAGCTACTATTATTTCTAACTTCCGATTTCCTTCTGTGCTTTCTGCAGATATGACTTTTTATTAATAAAAATCAAGAGATTCCATCTCTAACTTTATGACTAGTAGTAAATATCTTTTTCATTCCATGAAATCAGACAAACATTTCATTCAAACAATATTACAATTTTAATTTATTTTTCTTCAAGAACAAGCAGGTGCTTATTGTCAGCATTAAACCCTTATTGCGTGAAGCAATTATGAAAGAATGAGTAAATGTTGGGAGGATGAAGCATTTTCAAAGCATTTTCAATCTGTTTTCTTTCTAAGTTAGAAGAACTGACACCAAAACTAGCAGATAAAATCAATTGGTTAGTATAATTACCGCTGAAAAACTGAAAGATGAAATTGCAGGCATCTGAAGGGGAAATCATCTTCATAACTAGCTTTGTACGCAAGGCATCAGCATTAAAATGTAACTCCTTGCCTTTAAGATCTTCACTCCCTTGGAAGATTTTTCTAACACAATCAAGCTCTTTCGTCAGGGTTTCCTCATCCCATTCCTTCGCACTAGACAAGAACACGCCTTTAACAAAGGCAAACATTTCCGAGGCATGACCACATCCGAGACAGTAAAACTGCATCTCTGTTGTCCCAGAAGGGCCTTGGAAGCTTGGACCTGGCTTTATAAGATTTCTACAAATGCCACAAACAGCATGGCACCAATGCGAGCATGCATCACAGCCTACCAACTGCAAGTATTACTGGCACGGTCAAAGTTCAGACACACTGGACACATGCATTTGCTGCAGAATCCCTTCTTCATTGAACAAATCCAGCAGTCACAATCCTCAACAAAGAGCCTCCTGCAATCTATGTTTCGACACCTTTCAAGTAAGAAAAGTTCAACCAATTCCGTTGTTGGAAGGCGGGTTTTGTTGGATAAGAAGCTTCCAAGACCTGTTTTTATTGCAACCAGAAGTTCCATTTGGATCTTATGACACTTCAAGAGAGTTTGATTGGTAAGATCAGATCTCCTATCAAGTTTGTTCTGAAGGCCAGCGAACTCATCTTTCTTTTCGGGCGTTGTAATTAGGTTCCTCAAGTATTCTTTTGTTGATTCAACTGTTTCATCTGCAAGATCTTGCACAATCTGAGCCATAAGAGGAATGGACTCTGACACTATTCCTCTAAGTATGCTCCCTTGCCTAGTAAGCTTATGTGCTCTTCCTCCATCCCTATTCTCCAAATGTTTCAAATATCCCGAGCCTTTTCTCCTCGAATCACCTGACTGACCATCAACCATTATCTTTATGGAACTACAAGAATAAAATTTGCAGAGAGATTAAAGTCAACAATTATATTTTTGGAACTACAAGAATAAAATTTGCAGAGAGATTAAAAAACTTACAGATTGGGAGGAAGAACTTCAGAAATTTGTGCTCTGTATTTTCTCTCTCTCTCTCTTTATCTCTTTGAGGAAAAATATTTTCAAAAATTCTGCAACTGGTTTGATTTGATTTTTAAATGTATATGTGTATAGGTAGATATTAGCTAGATGACAAAAATGGTTTGTTATGTCTAAGGATAAGTTCAAAGTAGCTTGTTAAATGCAATCTGATAGTGATTATCCTTTTTAGAGCTTTTAGATTCTATCTTCTTCTTTTCTCTTTTTATTTAGGAGAAAAGGGGTAAATATATTTTAACTTTGCGATTTAGAGCGTATATATCCCTTGTCAAAAAATGGTGCATATATATTCTTCTTGTTTAACAAATAATGTATATATTTCCTAGCCGTCTAATAAAAAGTGCATATTTACCCTCTTCGTTAACAAGCTTAATTAAGAAAAATCCTAAAACTGAGTTTTGATTCTAAAAATGTCACGTACCTTCTTTATCCCTCAGATCCGACCCAACTAAAAAGAACTTAATCTCTCTTTATTCAGACCCCACCCAAACTCATTTGACCCAATCTGAGCCATTAGAGGAATGGACTCTGACACTATTCCTCTAAGTATTGTCCCTTGCCTAGTAAGCTTATGTGCTCTTCCTCCATCCTTATTCTCCAAACGTTTCAAATAACCCGAGCCTCTTCCCCTCGAATCACCTAACTGACCATCAACAGTTCTAGGTCTTGCAGACAACTCAGAAGGGAAAAATGAATTGTTATCTGAGCTTGCAGTTCTATGAATACTATCACTCCATGTTTCCTTATTGACCACTCGGCTGCCAAGTTTTAAAGTTCCACCAACATGGTTTGACAATGCAACACCCCCATCACCAATTGGCCTAAACCTGCTATGAGCTGATCCATTTAGTTCCTTCTCCACAATTCTGAATCTGATCAGAGAATATCTCTGTTGAATTATGGGTAACTCAGCAACTCTGGTTGTGGGAAAACAGATGAAAATTCAAGCATACATTGGAACTAGTAGCCCTTGTATTGTTATTAGATGGTTCTAGTGATTGTATGCTCCTGCTAGCCATAGCTTGACTAGAAGGTCACCATCTCGAACCCGGTTCGAACCAGCTAAGGAGAGGAAAACATCAGGCAATTCTAAAGAAAGGAAGTTTCACTTTTGCCTTTTTCCCTCTGATTTCTGATTCATTTTCAGCATCCCTTAGACCATCTCCAACCCTTAACTTCAAATATTGCTTCAATATTACTCCAAATTTTACTCCAAAAAAGAATGCTTTATTCTTCCCTCTCTTCAATATTATATTATTACTTTTATTCCATTTATATTTTCTTATTTCATAAATTATAATAAAAATTAACTTACATTTTAAATAAAATATTATATATTGAAATTAATTTATAAAGATTATATATTAATTTAAATTTAAATTAATATAATAAACAAATAAATATTAATTTAATTAAATAACTCTTTAAAGATATTAATTTGATATATAAATAATATATTAAAAAAATCATAAATATAAAAAAAACTCATTAAATATTTAAAAATTAAAAATATAATATTCAAATAGTGATTTGGAAATGATTTAATAATGTCACCCAAATTACATGAGCCCCAAAAGGGGGTTGAGTGTCTTACTCCATAGGGATGACAATGGGGTGGTGCGGTGCGGCGCTTGCGCGACAAACCCGAATAAACCCGCAAAGATTTCAATCCGCCCCATCCACCCCCATATCACAATTTATTGTTTGCGCTCCACCCCGAATAAAGCTCAAAAACACTCAAAACAAAAGTAAGGGTCTGCAGGAACTTCCATGAACATCATCAAATAAACTAAATTTCAGAAGAATGGAGCTATTTGAAGTAAAAAGTTACTTATACATTAAAGTTTGCTGTTGAAACACATAGTTATAAAGAAGCTCTGGAGTATTTGAATTTTCCAGAAAGACTTGTTTAGTAATGTAATTAACATATTGATGGATAATGATAACATGTTCTTGGTTAATCTCTGCAGTTTCAACTGAAAAACAGTACTGGTAGTTTAAAATCTCGATGAATAATGGATAATGACAATTAATACACAAAATTTGTAGACCACAAAAATTATTATAAGTGAAGAACCTAACATTTTTAGTTTTAAGTTCAAACAAAAAAAAATTAAACTCCAACCCGCATACCCGCCTCGCCCCGCGTGACTTCAAAAAAATTATACCCGCCCCGCCTGCAAACAC
>JACEIK010003453.1:9066-29860 GCA_018107945.1 Datura stramonium | reverse complement strand
CAAATACTAATTTTAACTTGAAACATTCATACTAAAGATTTATAGTCAGATAATAACCCCTGAAAAATAAAAAATTTAAAACCAGCTTTTAAATCATGCAAAGCTCAACCCAAAACCATACAAAAAAAAGAACCAGTGCTAGTAGTTCTACTATGAAGTTCAGATCAAGAATATGAAGATCACATGCTAGAATTATAGAAACTTGCAAAAATACCGAATTAATTGAACATGCATAATTTGTTTGAAAGAGCCCTAACACGTAACTTTTACAAGGCTAGAACAAAGAAGGTTCTGAAGATAAATTTGGGGCACAAGGGTGAGAGAATACCCTTGCTAAATCCCCACATACCTGAAGAAGAAATCCCATAAGAAAACTTGAATCTCTGCAACTGATGAGGAGCCCTAGTTCTACTTGAGGGAGAAGCCCTGGATTCTATTACGGTGATTTGGAAATCTAAGTGAAGAATGAAGGAGGAGAACCGTTTACCTCTCTAAATCCTTTGAGAATATCCCCAAAACGATGTAGTTTAAGGACTAAAACAGTGGGAATATACGAAACTATCCCTGAGAAAATATTCAAAAAATCTGAAATTTCTAGATCGCTGCGCGTCTGATGGGACGGGTGATGGGCCGTCGCAAGCCTGACGGTCTATCGCCTCAACTGTCGGGCTTAAACAGAATTGCCCAAAACTTTGCCCCAAGTGACGGTTTGGGTGACGGGTTGTCAATTGCTGACGGACCGTCATTCACTCCGCCGACCTTAAACAGAGGGCTTGAAAATCTTGGCCTAGGTGATAGTTGTTGTGACAAGCCGTCACTCGCTTGACGGTCCGTCTCCATCTCCGTCGCCCTCGAGTTGAAGGGACCAGACCTTGTGGGACCAGTGACGGTCCATCGTCTGGCTGATGGTTGTCAACTGCACCGTCAGTGGTGTGACGAGCCGTCACTTTTTCCATCACCTGGGTACGAGGTCTAAAATTTATATTTTTTTGCTGCAATAATTCACTTCGAGATTCGAGGTGTTATATTGAAAGTGAAAACAGATTGCTAACTTTACTGTCAAGCTTATTAAAGAGGACTACATACAATCAATATCACCCGCATAAAGTTATAATTAAAGACCGTAAGTATTTATTGAAAGTCAGTCAGATCATTATCAAACATATTCGGAAGGAGGCAAAACCAACACAAATTAGCTCCCTCTGCACCGGAGATTGCAAAGCAAATTAAAACCTAATACCTCTGGTTCTTCCCATCTCAACAAGAATAAAGTTTTAAATAACTAGAATTAAGAGCTAATTAGAGGTCATTTTTAACATTGAGATTTTTTAAAATTGTTGAGAGCCAGACTTTCATTATCCTTAATTAATATTAGCAGCGGATAGATAATTTTAAAAGCTTCTTGAATCTTTCAAGTATTTTTGTACCAAATGCATACATACAAGCTGCAACTTAGGTAGATAATTTTTTGTATTTATCCTTAAGTTAATTATATGTAAGGTGCTGTTAGTTGTTAGCATATTGATTCCTTTACGATGTATGTAAAAGAATAACATTGTGCATCATAGAATTCATTCAAGAAAAGAAAACTTCTCCAAATTTGTCACCTCCACACCCGTTCAAATGCTCTCAACCCTCACCTCTCGACTATCTTAAGACCGTCACCACCTGTGAAAGTATGAGCATAACATTTTTTGACCAAGTAGAAAAAAATGAGCCGAGTAATTGGAAACAATAGTACTATATCATAAAACAGAAAATTTCTTAGATTTCATTAAGGTTTTCTCTGCTAATTTGGTCGAGTTAAGTTCCAAAATTGCTTTATCCAATCTCTCTTGCCTGATAAATTATTTTGATTACATGTTAGAGTTGTGAAATCACAGATTATAATTTGCAACTTACTGAATTTCATCAGTCCTTAATTATCAAAAACCAAACTCGATTTTAGCTTCATTATATTATGCTAAAAAATATGGCGACATAATTAAAATGCTCGACTATAAAGAGGGAAAAAAAAGGTTTCTGAAAGTATTATTATCTACAGCAATTAAATCCAAATTTTGCAATTTGTTTAAATTAACCAAAAATATCGTAGCTCATAGTAAAAAGTTGTTGTTAATTCTATAATATAAAAAGAAACTTACTTTCAAATGCCATATCCAACTACAGTATTCGAACATATATAGTTTCTTTGATGACATCTAAGTTCGCTACATTGTCTTTTCTTTTGAATTAATCGAGCCATTACCTTCAAAAGCAGCATTTTGCTGTCTAAGCAGGAAATGCATTTCATACTTACTGCATACAAGTTCGTTTTTCTGCTGATGAACCTATTCAAACTTCTTTAGCCTGAATTTGCCCGTGGGGAATCTGCTGAGGACACCACGATCCAGCTTTTGGTAATGGCCTCGAAACTGTTCGAGAGCATTATATAAAAAGCCATCAACTTGATCATCATATCTTTCATACAGCACTGGGAGCGTATGCGCAGCAACAAAGCCTAAAAACAATCAACATGGCAAGCATATTCAAAATTGAAAACCTTTCTGGAGCTTTACGTGACTTCCAGAGAAAAATATGAACACCCCTAATATAGAACCTTGAAATCAGAACAAATGCATAATCAATAGTTGCACCAGCAATCCAGAGTATGGCAAGATCACTTACCAATATACAGAACAGTAAAAAAATTGCACCAGCTTCCAATAATAGCAGCAACCAACAAGCTCACAACAACCTAGAACAAATCCCATGACATTAATGAAGTGGTCATCAGAGAGACTCAGGATCAGATAATTTGATGAATTCATAATTTCAAGAACCAGGTATATTTGTTTCTTTGGCCAAGTGCTTAAAGGTCAAGGCATCCTGAGAGGAGATTCCATAATCCATATGGACAAAAGAACAGCATCTTCTTCAGTTGAGTATATTATCCACTAAATATACCAACCATTTAGTGATAACACTTCAGAGCAATACAGATTGTCTCGTAACACTTAATAAAAAATAAAATTGTTTGCAAAAAATTCAGTGAAGTGATGCAGCTTCTTGCACTGCATATGGGAAATAAGAGTTTCAACATTTAGTTACAGCGTATTAAATATCACAGGAGAAAAGATGAACAATGAGGAGAAAGGAAATGTAACAAAGATGGAAAAGGGCAGGAGTCCTTTTTTTTCCCTTTACAGAAAAAGGGGCAGGGAAGCACAAGTTTAACGTTGGAAACTCTTGCACATAGGTCAATCAACCAACTCAAGGTAAATGTCATGGCTTGTCTAAGTGAAAATGAAGGGTAAATTTACACCTCTTGCATTTATTAGTATTTACAATTTCCTCAGCTCTATATAAAACAGAATGGAAAGCTGTCTGAAGACTGGAACCACAAACATAAGGAGAGCTGATTAGTAGAATAATACAATCTTTATGTACTGTTGTTTTAGGAAGGGAAATTCCAAAACAATCAAATCGTTCAGAGATACTTGACAAATGCTTAATCAAAGAAAGACTACTAAAGGGGCGAGAGGCCCATGACCTTTGAAAAAAGAAAATGGCAAAGTTGACGCAGAGGAAGCAAAACAATTTTTGAAAATATCAAGCTTGAAAAAGTGTCATAAATATAATATGATACAAATCAAATGCATAGAAAACTCTTGAAATTAGATCTGAGGAACATTTTTTATTTTATCCATTTAAAAGAATTTTAACAAAAAAGTATGAAGATTTACCATTAAGAATTGTTTGATGTTCGTCCCACAAGCAACATCTTGAAGGAAGCCCAAAACACGGTTTACTTCAGCTCCTATTGACTTGGCAATGCTGATGAAAAGGTCATCAGGTAAGACGAGACGAGGGATTTTAGCTGGAGACCTGTTGCCAAAGAGATCGCCATTAACTTGACAGGAGAATAGGAGAAATGGTGTCCTGATTTCTCTGTCAAATATTTAGTAAATTGATTGTATATATCCTTCCATATTGTAGGATAGATAATTGGTTCTAATTGATTTAAATACCTTTTATATCTTGGTCCCTTTCTCAGACAACATGACTATCGTGTGTGTATGTGTATATCCATACCTTTTATCAATATAAAAAGTGACCATTACCTTTAATTGCAACTGCTTAATACGGATTTTATAACTTCACCAAAATGCAAGACTATGATACACCCACATAAGAAACTACAAAATCGCATAACAGAGCTAAGAAAACCAAACTCCTAAGGCCCAATATTATAGCACTTCCAATTTTCAATATTTTAATATAAATAAGAATGCAACATCACATCCAACACCATGAAACGCCTAAATCCAAATTTATACCACTTCCAATATATTTTTTTTATTCCTTCAGACACCATTGACAAAACTACTAAAACTAAGCGTAAAATGCAACTCCATTAATAACAGAAACAGAACCAAAATACTACTAAACTATATAAATTACTAAAGATGGCGCTTTTCAAAGTACTGACTATTTTTACAAGAAAAGAAAAACAGCATTAGCACAATACTAAGAACAACAATGTCTATTTCTTTTTTCACTAGAAAATAAGGGCAGAATGAAAAAGAAAACTCAAAGCAAGAGGTGGGCTAAAATCAAAAGAAAAAAGGTACCGACCAGCTTAGATAGCATAATAGAAGTAAAACTAGTCACTTGTAGAAGCAACCCACAAAATCATTTCTCAAATACTTCATGTTAGCGAATGGAAGAACCGGCTATGAATGGGTGAGTCTCGAATATGGACCAGCAAGTTCTCTCTTTTTTGCAGTTTGTTGTAGGTACCTGCTAGTACTGTTGCGTTACCAGCCTATCAATATTTTTTTTAATTTATTTATAAAAAAGTGTCTCAATGCCCTTCTCCCTCCAAAAAAGTATTTTGATAAAAGGAACAACTTTTTTATAAATTCAGAAATAGAAAAAAATGTCTATTTTTTCTATTTTTAAAAATAGAACATCTTGCTTAGCTGTATTATGTAATTTTGTAGTTTCTTATGTGGGTGTGTCATAGTCTTGCATTTTGCTGAAGTTATAGAATGTGTATTTGTGTGTGAATGAGTTCTGTATGATGCAATTGCAATCAAACGTAATGTTCACTTTTATTAGTACATATAATTTATACACACATGATAGTCTTGCTGACTAAGAAATGGAACAAGATCTAAAACGTATGTAAATCAATTAGAACCAATTATCTTCCTAAAATATGGAAAGATATATACAATCAATTTACTAATATTTGATAGACGGGAGAATAGAACGATGCTCAGGAAGCAGGTTAAGCTGTATTACCTATTTATCATGCCAGATGCATTTCTCCAGAGAAACTGAACAATCATACCAATGACGAGAGCAAAGCATAAAAGTGAAAGAAAATTGTAGTTCAGCCACTCAAATAGCACCCAGATGGCTGTGGCACTGGCTAAAACACCAGCTGAGATTTTCTTGTTTCTCCATAACAGGATGTCAGCAGCTACAAAAATCCGAAGAGGCATATTTAGTATTGTTAATACAACCATAGTAAAGACAAAGATAAACTAAGGTATACAGGTGGCCTACATTTGCCTCCACCTAAAATGTGGTGTACTGGCTTTTGACGGCCAAATAGCCTATTGAGCTGAGCATTAACTGAGCTTGATTTCTCCTCTTCAAAGAAGGACCCTGACTTCTGCTTCGACAATGACTTCTGCTTCGACAGACCATCAGCAATTGATTCCACAATGTTGTTCAGAAGATCCTCGGCTGTAATTCTCTGAGGCATTTTCTCACCTTTTTAAGACGCACAAGAGATTAAGTCAGTCATCAGAAGAATAAATTTCAAATGCACAAAAGCCATCATAGACAAGTGCAGGATTCATGTAGACCAAAGCTGGTGAAAATTTAAGAAGCAAAAGACAAAGCTTTTGATAACTATTATAACAGTAGAAACAGCACACATGATTATCCAGGCTGTTACAAGGCTGGAAAAAGTTTGATCCTAATTAAATCCAAAACATTGCCTTAATTTACAAGGGAATCAAATGCTATATCTACAAGATAGAGCATTATAGTCATCAGGACAGAAGAAAATTACAGTTGAGATATGCATATGGTGCTACCCTTATACTCCTTTATTCTCTCCAGGACCTGTACATCATTATTTTTCACATCTTTGACAATTCAACAACTTTAAGACAATAGCCTTAGGGTATTCCAGCAAGAATCCAGGCATCCCAAAAAAGGAGAAGGTGAATAAAACGAATTCAGAAGGATAGGAATCTCTCTCCATCAATCAGCAGACTCTACACATTTCTCAAACATTGATAATGTAATGATAGCAGTGAAACATTTGTATATAAAATTATATACTGATACAAACCAATTATCAAACCAGGGGAAACTACATGACTATGGGCAGCTTAACATTTGCTTTTCAAGTGAAACCAAAATTAGGTGTTTCCTCTTTAAGACCCGTCCAGGGCCTTGATTAAACAGCTCAATCACTTTGTGTGCAGTGGAACAGACTCATCACTATGTTCATGTTAATTTACAGATGATTTAACATAGATGGAATCAAGTGAAACAAAATATTCCCAAAAAAAATATAATAATAATAATTGCTTTTTGGAACAGCAATCTGCAAAAAGGAAACCAGAAAAAGGAAGGGAAACACTGTGGACAAAAGTTCCTTTTTCTTTATTGGTGGGCCAATATGGAGGCAAAAAAATAACAAATCTGACGGCAAAAAGCATATCTGGATTTGGGGGCTGATGAAGGATTTAACATATGAAGCAAAATATCACCAAGGATTAATTCTAAGTAAGAATTAATTTTACCAGTAAAAAGGAGCAGAAAAACTAAGTAGCTCTAGTCAAAACACCATATTTTTAATCACACAAAATTAAAGAACCGGAAAAGCCAGAAGAGAAAAGGGGCAAAAAGAAGTTACACCCAAAACTCGCCATATAATCAGGGTGACAAAACCATAAGGCTCACAAGATTCATCCCAGCAAGTATAGTGGAACGAAATTGGACGGTTTTATTCACATGCCAAAAGAAATTCAAACAATCTGCAATTATGCATAACAATAGGCAGCAATAACTGCTAATTAGATATGGAAAATGGCAGTACCATAGACATAGATACCAACAACCAACGAAACAGATGAATCCAACAGCCAAAAGAACTCATGTTACTTAAAACAGCATGACTTTGGTGTGGGATGACACCAGAAACCCCCAAGACGAATTAACTTCATCAAACAACTCCCAAAATCAAGTTTATGCATTACCAAAAAGACCCAATTTCTTTTCTTTTTTTTTTTTTGCAGGAAGATGATTTTTTTCGTAGACATGAACAGTGAGCTTAAATCAGAGGAACCTAGTACCAAAAAGAAAATCTAACAAGCAAAACCCAGATGCCAAAAATAAGAGAGGAAAAAGACTCACCAAATGTAAGAACAAACCAGCAACAGAACCAAACCCGAAAAGCCAAACAATGAAAAAGGGTCGATTCTGTTCTTTTTTGGCTAAAAGAGATACTTTTTGGGTTTGAACCTTTTGAGGTATCTCTCTTGTGTTATTACTACCTCTATCTCTGTACTTGTACATACACTGACAGTTGGGTGAGTGATTTATTTGTTGGGAATTGGAGAATGGGAGTGATATTAGTAGAATTTGAATTGGGAAATGGGACGAAGATTATGTATGAGAATCTATAACAGCTTTGCCTGCGTGGACTGTTTGTCTCTACATGCAACACAGTCGCCACTTGTGTTGTGCCATTACTCAAATAACCCTTTAATTCTCTGTTTTGCCGCCTTAAATTGCTAACTTTTTATTGGCTAAATGTAAGCAGCAACTACACCTTTTTTTTTTTGTTTTTGGCAATCTAAATATTCTGTTTAGCCAATTTTTTAAAATTAATTTATTTTGAAGAGTATTTTTTAAAAATATTTTTAATGAAAAGTAATTTATATTTGATCAATAAATTTAAAAATATCATAAATATATTATGTTATGAAAATTTATTGGATAAGTTTGCGATTGGATAAACTTGCAATCAGATAAGATTTTAATGTATATTTGTATTATACTGAATATTTAAGTTAGGGTTAATCTTCCCTATAAATAAAGGAATTCTTCCTTATTGTATTTCATTCGAGAAATAATAATTATTCTCTCTTTTTTCTTTCTCTACAAACTTGTTGTTTTATTATTTTATAACATGTTATTAGTACGAGACTCTACCGTCTCAAAATTTGAAGGCTAAAATATGGATAACTCTAAAATCAAGTTTGGATTAAGATCCAATTATGAAGACATTTATTTTATTGATTCTACTACAATGCATACAATATTTAAAGACAAGAAATATTTTTCTCACTTAATTATGGGCAAGATAAATGTTACTATGATTCTAGTAGTACTAATTTGATTGAAGTCTCTGAAAGAGCCATTATAATTTTGCCTAAGGGAACCAAACTCATTATAAACAATGTCACGTTCTCTCCAAAATCTCAAAGAAACTTATTGAGTTTTAAAAATATTCGTCAAAATGGATATCATGTTGAGACAATGGATGAGATGAATCTTGAATATATTGGTATTACCAAGAATGTCTTTGGCCAGAAACATGTCACAGAAAAGTTTCCTGCTCTATCTTTTGGCTTATATTGGAAAAAAATTAATGCAATTGAGGCACACTCTATTGTAAACCCAAAGTTTACTGAGTCCAATATTTTCGTACTTTGACATGATCGATTGGGACATCCTAGATCTATAATAATGAGACGAATTATAAAAAATTCAAATGTCCCCATTCATTCGAGGGTGAATGTTTTCACCGGGGGGATATTGTACACCCCAAAAGTTTCTTAGACAAAATCCAGACTTGGAATGAAAAATCAGAAAAGAAACCAAAAAAATTTGTCTTATAACGACTCAACCAACGAGTCATTATCAGTACCAACGACCCGTTGTCTGAGTCGTAGTTAGCCCTACAGCTTTCATTCCTCTGATACAATAATGACCCTTCATTGGTTTCAATGAGTCGTTGTGTTTTCCCTTTTGTCAGGTTCAAAATAAGGTAAAAACCCTTCTCCCAAACAACGAGCCAGGCGATGAGTCATCGTAGGCTGAAACGACTCGTCATAGGGAGATGTTAGAGGGATTCCAAAAAGGGTAAAAATCTCTCTAGTGACAATGGTTGGAAATAACGACCCATTATTTCAGATGATGGGTCGTTCTGTACGTCTGTAGGGGGAGATCCAAAAACTAATCAAAACATTTCCCAGTGACAACAAATGGAACCAATGACTCATTGTTTCATCTAACTAGTCATTATTCTCGTTCGTTGTTCAATTCCAGTAACTAGGATTTTTAGACCCAAGACCAACGAGTCATGGTCGCAACCAATGACTCGTTGTGTGACCTATTGGATCCTGACAAGCAACTTTTCAGACTTTTTTCAGGGGCATTATTGTAACTTTTTTATACTTTAACTCCTAAACTACATCATTTGGGGTGTGGTTAGAGGGGAATTAAGGGAGTTACTCGACGTTCTCCTCTCATTTCTCTCCCATGTTCTCAAGACCAGAACATAGAAGTTTAGAGATTCTCCCCAGCAAGAACTAGGGTTCTTCCAGCAACCTCAGAAATTCAAGCTAATTCTCCCAGTTTCTCCTTCAGAATTGTGGGACTTCAACGAGGGTTCCTTTTTTTCCCTTTTGTCCCAAATTATTTTCTGAAAAACTTTATAAATTTCAACCCTATAAAAGATTAGAAGCTAGGGTTTTTCAGTCAGTTTAAGATTTCCTTAATCTTGATAATTCTTTAAGTTTACATGACTATTACTATTTGAACTTCATCTTTTGGTTCTATTTATACAGTTTGCTTTCCTAGCCCTGATCCTTAGCATGCTTTTTGAATAAAACTTGTATGATTTAGAACTCAGATATAAATATTATATTATCATGATATTTTTATTTGAATTATAAGTGCTAGCACACATTCTTGAATGAAAAGTCAATGCTTTTAGTATGTTCAATCTCAGTAATATTATTAGTACTCAATATATTCAGTAGTATCAGTTTATCAGTATGTTCGTCGTTCTTTAGACTGTTCAGTTTACTAGTCTTTAGTATATGTATGTTTTAGTTATATCTCACATACTCAGTACATTCAGAGTACTGATCACATATTTCTATGTGCTATATCATTTTATGATATAGGCTCAAGTACCTAGCCTCAACACCCTAACTAGTTTCTCTTGGCGATTCTCCAACAACTTTCAGTGGTGAGTCCTCATCTGCCGAGGGTCAGAGTTTCCATTTTCAGTTTAGTTTCAATCATTGAGTTAGCTAGAGGTTTGTCCCAGAAACTCATCAGTTCTTTTAGAAGGCTTTCAGACAATATATGTTAGATTCAGCTTGAGTTCTAGTGTTTGCACAGATCTTTGTTATTATTCAATATTTGGCTATTTCCTTAGTCAGCTTCCGCTTAATATTATTTTACAACAGATCAGTCTTAATAGAATTATGCTTTACCATGGGTTTGCTTGGGGTCATTTGTGAACTTAAGTACCATGTCGCGTCCAGGGTGTAAACCCGGATTGTGACAAACTTGGTATCAGAGTATGAGGTTTAAAGTGTCCTAGGATGTCTGAAAGTCGCGTCAAGTAGAGTCCTTTTCATGGGTGTGAAGCGCGCCACACTTATGAAGGGGGAGGCTACGGGATGTTTTTAGAAAAATTCCCTTTCTTCATGATTCTTATCGTGCGTAGAGTTTTAGTCTCTAAAATGTCCTCCTAACACTCTATCCTTTTCAGTTAACGATGTCGCCCAAGAGAGGAAATGGAAGGAGGACCGAAAATGCTAACCTGCCGGCCCCTCAAGACAATCAGGTGTCGCTTGCAGAGTTTCGGGCTGCCATTCAAATGCTAGCTCAGGCATTGACCAATCAGGCCAACCAGCAGGTCGTACTAGTCAATATAATGGGTTTGCAACTGCTGTTAGAGTTTAGAATTTTACTCAGATGAATCCCCCAGTGTTTCACGAGTCCAAGGTTGATGAGGACCCTCAGGAGTTCATTGACGAGGTGTAGAAAATCACCCAAATCATGGGTGTTCTGTAAAATGTGCAGATCTGGCTGTTTATCAGTTAAACGGAGTGGCTCAGATTTGGCATAAGCAATGGAAAGAGGGAAGCAAAAATGGTATAGGTCTGGTGTAATAGGATGAGTCGACATTCCTGGACAGATTCTTTCCCCGGAAATTAAGGGAAGCTAAGGCCACCGAGTTTGTGAATTTGAGCAGAATGATATGACAGTGTAGGAGTATGCCTTAAAGTTCACTCAATTGTCGAAGTATGCTCCAAAAATGGTTGCGGAGCCGCGAGCTCGCATGCTCAAGTTTGTGAATGGAGTTTGGAACCTAGTAGTCAAGGAATGCAGGATTGCTATGCTTATCAATGAAATAGACATCACCAGGATCATTATTCATGCACAACTGATCGAGGAGGAGAAATCAAAGGAGATAGAAAGGGAGAGTAAGCGGGCCAGGATAGGTTAGTTTGAGTACTCCTAGCAGAGGTCTGGCAGTAGTAATCACCCACAGCAGAAGCAGAGACCTCCAGCAACCTCATCAGCTAGTGCTCCTTCTTCCAGGCCTCGCAAAGATCGGAGGGATGGAGCATCAGGCTCCCAGGCTCAGAGTCATGTCTCCAACAGCCGCACTTTTCCAGTATGTTCGAAGTGTGGTAAAAACCATCCAAGTAAGTGTCTTCTGGGCAAGGAGGGCTATTTTGATTGTGGCCATCTGGGTCATAAATTGAGAGATTGCCCGTTAGTAGGATGGGAAAAGGCCCAGTCCACTACATCGGCAGCTCCGCCAGGTCGTTCAACTCAGCAGGAACTACCTCAAGTACAGGTAGCGGTTAGCACCAGAATCATTTTTATGCTTTATCCTTCCATCGGGACCATGAGAATTCACCTAACGTAGTGACTGGTATGTTACGACTCTATCAGATAGATGTGTATGCTTTACTAAATCCAGGAGCTACACTTTCTTTCATAACTCCTTATATTGCTGTCTAGTTTGACATTAGCCTTGAAATTCTCTCAGAGCCGTTTTCAATCTCTACTCCGGTTAGTGAGTCAGTTAGAGCTAACCGGGTGTATAGGGACTGTCCGGTCACAGTGTTACATAAAGTTACCACAGTTTCTCTAATAGAGTTAGATATGATCGATTTCGACCTCATTCTTGGCATGGACTAATTACATTCTTCATATGCTTCAGTTGACTGCAGAACCAGGATCGTTAGATTCTAGTTTTACAATGAACCAGTCCTAGAGTGGAAGGGTAGTACTTCAATGCCTAAGAGTCAGTTCATCTCATACCTTAAGACTAGGAAAATGATCTCTAATGGGTGTATCTATCACTTGGTTAAGTTCAAAGATTCTAGTTCGGAGACTCCAACACTTTAGTCAGTTTCAGTTCTAAATGAGTTCCTCGATATGTTTTCTGAAGATCTTCTCGGAGTCCCTCCTGAGTGGAAAATAGACTTCGGCATAGACCTTCTTCCAGATACCCAGCCCATCTCTATTCCTCCTTACAAAATGGCTCTAGCTGAGCTTAAGGAGTTGAAGGAACAACTGAAAGACCTTCTAGATAATGGCTTCATCAAACCTAGCATCTCTCCATGGGGTTCCCCAGTCTTATTCATGCCAAAGAAAGATGGTACGCTCAGAATATGCATCGACTACTGTCGGCTAAACAAGGTCACATTCAAGAACAGGTATCCTCTACCTAGGATTGATGACTTGTTCAATCAATTTCAGGGACCTAGTTATTTTTTCAAGGTAGATCTCAGATCAGGATACCACCAGCTCCAGGTAAGAGAATGTGACATTCTGAAAACAGCCTTCAGAACACGGTATAATCACTATGAATTCGTAGTTATTTCTTTTGGACTAACCAATGCTCCTGCAACTTTTATAGATTTGATGAATAGGGTATTCAATTTGTACCTGGACATGTTCGTTATTGTCTTTATAGACGATATTCTGGTCTACTCCAGAGCAGAGGAAGTACATTCAGACCATCTGAGAATAGTTTTGCAGACTCTCAAAGACCACTAGTTGTTCGCTAAATTTAGCAAGTGTGAATTCTGGCTAAAATCAGTTGCTTTCCTTGGTCATGTGGTCTCTAATGAGGGTATTCATGTGGATCCTCAAAAGATAGTGGCGGTCAAAGACTAGCCAAGACCCACCTCTCCATTAGATATCAAGAGTTTCTTGGGCCTAGTCGGTTATTACCAATGATTTATAGAAGGGTTCTCCTCCATTGCCTCTCCTTTAACTAGACTAACTCAAAAGAAGGTGAAGTTTCAGTAGTCTGATGCATGTGAGAAGAGCTTTCAGGAGTTGAAGACTCGACTCACTACAACCCTAGTTTTGACTCTTCCAGAAGGTTCAGACGGGTTTGTGATCTATTGTGATGCCTCCAGAGTTGGCCTTGGTTGTGTTCTGATGCAACATGGTAAAGTCATAGCTTATGCTTCCAGATAACTCAAGGTTGATGGAAAGAATTATCCGACCACTACCTTATGGGGTTCATGTGGATGTTTTTACTGACCATAAGAGCCTACAGTATGTGTTCAGTCAGAAGGATCTGAATCTGCATCAGAGAAGATGGCTATAATTATTAAAGAATTATGACATAAGTATGTTGTATCACCCGGGCAAGGCCAATATAGTGACTGATGCCCTCAGCAGGAAGTCTACGGGGAGTGTTACCCATGTAGAGGAGGATAAAAGGAACTGGCGAAGGATATTCACAGACTGGCTCGGTTAGGGGTTCAATTGGTTGATTCAACAGAAGATGGAGTTATAGTCCAGAGTGGGTCAGAATCCTCCCTAGTGGTGCAGGTTAAATCAAAGCAGGATGAAAACCAATTCTACTTAAGCTAAAGAGAGCATTCCTAAGGAAAGAGGTGGAAGCTTTCTCCAAAGGGGGAGATGGTGTGCTCCGTTATTAGGGCAGGTTGTGTGTTCCTAATGTGGATGATTTGAGGTAGCGGATACTAATGGAAGCTCACAACACTAGGTACTCTATCCATTTAGGTGTCACCAAGATGTACCGTAATCTACCGAAAGTCTACTAGTGGAATGACATGAAAAAAGACATTGCAGAATTCGTGGCTAAGTGTCCAAATTGCCAACAGGTCAAGGTTAAACATCAGAGACCTGGAGGTATGACTCAGGATATTAGCATTCCTACTTGAAAGTGGGAAGAAGTGAACATGGACTTCATTACAGGTCTATCTAGTACATGACGACAACATGACTCAATTTGGGTGGTTGTAGACTGGATGACTAAGTCAGCACATTTTCTACCAGTTAAGACCATAGACTCAGCAGAAGAGGATTATGCTAGATTGTACATCCGGGAGTTTGTCAAACTGCATGGATTTCCCTTGTCCATCATTTCAAACGGGGGAACTCAGTTTACGTCACACTTTTGGAAGTTATTTCATAAAGGACTTGGTACTCAGGTCAAGCTCAACACAACTTTTCACCCACAGACAGATGGCCAGGCTGAGTAGACTATTCAAGCTTTAGAGGATATGTTGAGGGCTTGCGTGATCGATTTTAAGGCTAGTGGGATGATCACCTACGTCTCATCGAGTTTGCATACAATAACAACTACCACTCCAGTATTCAGATGGTCCCGTTCAAGGCATTATACGGTAGGAGGTGTAGATCTCCTATAAGGTGATTTGGGGTTGGTGAAGCTACCTTGATAGGACCTAATTCAGTGCATGAGGCCATGCAGAAGGTTCAACTTATCAGGGAATGACTGAAAACAGCTCAAAACCGACTGAAATTGTATGCAGATGTAAGGAGAAGGCAGCTAGAGTTTGCTGTGGATGATTGGGTATATCTAAAAGTTTCACCTATGAAAGGGGTGATGAGATTTGGGAAGAAAGAAAAGCTCAATCCTAGATATATTTATCTATACAGAATTCTAAGACGTATTGGTAATGTGGCTTATGGGTTGGACTTGCATACGAATTAGCATCGATGCACCAAGTCTTTCATGTGTCTCTATTGAAGAAATGCATTGGTGACCCAACCTCAGTAGTGTCTTTAGAAAGCATTGGTGTAAAGGATATATAGTCTCTCTTACGAAGAGGTTCTAGTTCGGATCCTAGACTGTCAGGTTCGTAAGCTGAGCAATAAGGAGGTCGCTTCAATAAAGGTTTTATGGAGGAACCAGCTAGTCGATGGAGCCACATGGGAAGCAAAAATAGATATAATGGCTAAATACCCTGACCTATTCCTTTCCAGCTCAGCTTCATCATCAGGTACAAAATTCCTCCTTAGTACTATATTCAGTCCCATACCCTTCATATCTATTCATGTTTTAATGTGCACACTAGTTGCATAATTTAAGTTAGTATGTCTATCTTAGTTCGCAGTCAGCCACTCCTTCAGTAACCAATTTATAGTCTTTAGTTCGGGATTGCAGCTTTTTCCCCAGTCTGTCAGCTTACTTAGCCTTCATTCGAGGATGAATATTTTTAAGGGGGAGATATTATAACACCCAAAAAGTTTCTTAGACCAAATTCAGACTTGAAATGAAAAACCAGAAAAGGAACCAGAAAATTTTTTCTCAGAACGACTCAACCAATGAGTTGCTGTCATCCCTACAATTTTCATTCCTCTGATACAATGAGTGGTACAATGAACCGTCATTGGTGGAAATGAGTCATTGTGTTGCATGTTCTTTCAGGTTCAGAATAAGGTCAAAAACCTTCTCCCAAATAATGAGCCAGATGACGAGTCATTGTAGGCTGAAATGACTCATCATAAGGAGCCATTAAAGGGATTCCAGAAAGGGTAAAAATCCCTCTAGTGACAATAGTTGAAAACAATAACCCATTGTTTCAGACGACGGGTCGTTCTGTCTTTCCATTGGGGAAGATCCAGAAACTAATCAAAACCTTCCCAGTGACAATGAATGGAATCAATGACTCGTTGTTTCATCTAAAGAGTCATTGTTCCCGTTTGTTGTTCAATTCCAGTAACTGAGATTTTTAGATCCAGGACTAACGACTAGTCCTAATAAATCATGGTCACAACCAACGACTCATTGTATGACCCGTTGGATCCTAACGGGCAACTTTTCAGACTTTCTTTCAGAGGTATTTTTATAACTTTTCGCTATTTTAACTCCTAAACTACATCGTTTGGGGGTGCAGTAAGAGGGGAATTAAGGGATTTACTTGACGTTCTCCTCTCATTTCTCTCCCAAGCTCTCAAGACCAGAATGTAGAAGTTTAGAGATTCTCCCCAGCAAGAACTAGAGTTCTTCCAGCAACCTCAGAAATTTGAGCTAATTCTACGAGATTCTCCCTTGGATATGTGGGACTTCAACAAGGGTTCCTTTTCCCCCCTTGTGTCCTAAATTATTTTCAGAAAAACTTTATAAATTCCAGTCCTGTAGAAGATTAGAAGCTAGAGTTTTCCAGTCAGTTTAAGATTTTCTTAATATTGATAATTCTTTAAGTTTACATGACTAGTACTAGCTGAACTTCATGTTTTGGTTTTATTTATACAGTTTGCTTTACTAGCGTTAATCCTTAGCATGATTTTTGAATAAAACTTGCATGATTTAGAAATCAAATATAAATATTGTATTATCATGATATATTTATTTGAATTATGAATGCTAGCACACATGCTTGAATGGAACGTCAATGCCTTTAGTATGTTCAGTCTCAGTAATATTTTCAACACTCAGTATATTCAGTAGAATCAGTTTATCAGTATGTTCGTTGTTCTTTAGACTGTCATGACACTTTAAGATCAAGAAGCTCTGACAAGTCTTAGAACACAGTTTCTGTCTGGTCCTTAGACTCTTAGAACACTTTCAGATAAGTAGTTCTAACTTAGTCTTAGGAAATTATTTTTGAGCTATTAGCACAGTTAGATATAATTAGGTTTCTATTGGGAGTAATACTTAGCACCGAGCGGGCCGAGGTTCAACGCACTCAGATTTTCAAAAATACATGCCACCATAGGTTATTATCCCACATGGGCTCTCATACAGTGATCACACAGCTCAGCTACTATAGTCTGACAAGGTATAGCGGACTCTTTTTGATAGAGTGTATACATCGAACTCCACGTCTAGCTTATGTGATTATATGTCGGTATAGTTAGGGTTCCCAGTCCAGTCCAGACTATCATATTTCAGGCTATGCTTACGACTCTAATTCAGTTTATTAGTTCTTAAGGTATTTCCACATATGTCAGACTATTTTTTAGTATTTCTGAGTTCAGATAGAATCGTTGCATGTTATTTCAGTTTAATTTACTAGTCTTCAGTATATATATGTTTTAGTTACATCTCACATACTTAGTATATTTGAAGTACTGATCACATATTTCAAAGTGTTATATTATTTTATGATATAGGCTTAGATACCCAGCGTCAACACCGCAACTAGTTTCTCTCGGCGATTCTCCAGCAGCTTTCAGTGGTGAATCCTCATCTATCGAGGGCTAGAGTTTCCATTTTTCAGTTTAGTTTCAGACATTAGAGTTAGTTGGGGGTTTGTCCCATCAACTCATCAGTTCTTTTAGAAGGCTTTCAAATAGTATATGTTAGATTCAACTTAAGTTCCAGTGTTTGCACAGATCTTTGTTATTATTCAATATTTGGTTATTTCTTTAGTCAGCTTCCGCTTAATATTATTTTACAGCAGATCAGTCTTAATAGAATTATGTTTTACCATGGATTTTTTTGGGGTCACTTGTGATCCTAAGTATTGTATCGCGTTTAGGGTGTTAACTTGGATCGTGACACAAAATGATCTTGCAAAGTCATTAATTAAACGTATGCAGTTGATAAAAAGACCATTACTTATGAAAACAAGGTTGCCCACTTCTGTTTGGGGTCATGCAATTCTGCATGCAACAACACTTGTTCGTCTCAGACCGACAAATTAACATAAATACTCACTGTTGCAGTTAGTTTTGGGTCAGGAACTGAATATATCTTATCTAAAAAATTTTGAATGCAATGTATATGTGCCTGTAGCACTACCACATTGAACCAAGATGGGTCCCCAAATAAGGTTAGGAATATATATTGGATTTGAATCGCCCTCTAGTATTCGCTACCTTGAACCATTAACGGGAGATTTATTCACTACCTGATTCATAAATTGTCAATTTGATGAGACCGTTTTTTCAAAATTAGAGGGAGAAAGTAGTGAAATCAAAAGAAAAATTTTGTGAAAATATCCATTACTGTCTCATCTTGATCCATGTGCTTCTATTTGTGAGTAAGAAGTATAAAAAATTATTCACCTGCAGAAAATTATAAATCAAATGTCAGGCGCATTTACAGATTTGAAAAGGATTACTAAATCACATATTCCTGTAGAGAATGTCCAAATTTGAATTAATGTCCCTGTAGGACCATCAACTAGTATCATAGCTAATGATTTCAAAGCACGCCTAAAGCATGGTAGACCATTGGGTTCTAAGGATCGAAATTCTAGAAAAAGAAAAATAAATAGTCAAGGTGACACTACGAAAGAACCACATATGGAAGTTGAAAACATGAGAAATTTTGATATCCATGAAAGAATCAATGAGCCTGAGATTCAAGAAATGAGGAACTATCCATAAATTCAAGTGATGCTAGAATTAATCGATCGAAAATAGTGGTGGATTATGTCTTTGCATATAGTGTTGCAAAAAAAATCATGCAAGATATTAAGGATTTTGAACCTCAATATGTCACATAATATTGACAGAGAAATGATTGGCCAAAATGGCAAGAAGCAATTCAATCAGAGTTGAATTCATTTGTCAAGTGTGAAGTTTTTGGACCTATAGCTCAAACACCTAATAGTATTAAACCTGTTGACTACAAATGGATCTTTGTGCGAAAAAATAAGAAAAATAAAATACAATGGTATAAGGCACGCCTTGTTTCACAAGGAAATTCACAAATGCCTGATGTCGATTATAAAGAGACATACTCACCAGTTATGGATGCAATAACGTTGTGTTATCTTTTTAGTTTCACTATCCATGAGAGGCTTGAAATGCATTTTAAGGATGTGGTTACGACCTATCTATATGGATCACTTGATAATGAGATATACATGAAATTTTTTGAAGAATTTAAGATGTCTGAAGCATATCGTTCAAAATCTCAGAAAATGTGTTCAGTTAGATTGCAAAGATCATTGTGTGGTTTGAAGCTATATGGATGCATGTGGTATAACTATCTTAGTGAGTATTTATCTAAGGAAGGTTATATAAATAATGAAATTTTCCCATGTGTTTTTATTAAAAAAAAAAACATCGGAGTTTGTCATACTTGCTATTTATGTTGATGACATAAACATTATTGGAACTCCAATAGAGCTTCAAAGGGTAATTAATTATTTAAAGAAGGAATTTGAGATAAAAGATCTTGAAAATACAAAATTTAAATTTGAGATGAAAGATCTTGGAAAGACAAAATTATATCTTGGTTTGTAAATTGAGCATTTGACAGAAGGTCTCTTTATTCATCAATCTTCCTATACAAAAAAAGGTGATGAAAAGATTTTATATGGATGAAGTACATCCATTAAGTACTCCGATGATTGTTCGATTACTTAATGTGAATAAGGATCCATTTCGACCTCAAGAAAAGAACGAGAAAATTCTTGATCCTGAAGTACCATATCTTGGTGCAATTAGTGCACCAATGTATTTTTCTAATAGTACAAGACATGATATAGCCATTTCAGTTAATTTTTTAGTAAGGTATAGTTCTATTCCTATTAGGAGGTATTACAATGGGATCAAACACATAATGTGGTATCTAAAAAGGACAACCAATATGGGCTTATTCTATTCTAACAATTGCAGTCCCAATCTTATTGGTTATACTGATGCAGAGTATTTATTTGACCCGCACAAAGCTCGATCTCAAATGGCTGTGTGTTCATATGTGGAGTTATTGCCATATCTTGGAGATCTACAAAGCAGTCTCTCGTGGACACTTCATCAAATAATGCTGAGATAATAGCTATTCATGAAGCAAGCCAAGAATGTGTGTGGTTGAGGTCCATGATACATCTCATTAGAGAAAAATATAGTTTGAAATGTAATAAAGTACCCACAATTTTATATGAAGATAATGAAGCATGCATAGCACAACCAAGGGGAGGATTCATAAAAGGAGATAGAACGAAGCACATTTCCCCAAAGATTTTGTACATATATGAGCTCCAGAAGAATGGTGATATCAACTGTAATAGATTCGTTCAAGTGACAATGTGGATGATTTATTCATCAAATTTCTATCAACTACAACTTTCAAGAAAATAATGTACAAAATCAAGATGTAAAGATTCAAGGATATTCTCATTAAGGGAGTTAATACGCGTTGTACTCTTCTTTCTTTACGAGGTTTTGTCCCATTAGGTTTTCCTTGTAAGATTTTTAATGAGGCAGCCAAAATGCGTATTATTAGATATGTGTACTCTTTTTTCTTCACTAGAATTTTTTTCACTGGATTATTTTTCTTGATAAGATTTAACTAGGCATATTGTCTATTAATGAATATCGAAGGGAGAGTGTTATAAATATATTATGTTATGATATTCATTAGATAAACTTGTGATTGAATAAGTTTGCAATCAGGTAAACTTTTAATGTGTATTTGTATTATACTAAATGTCTAAGTTAGGGTTCGTCATCCCCTACAAATACAGAAATTCTCCCTCATTGTATTTCATCCCTC
>JACEIK010003452.1:132878-145591 GCA_018107945.1 Datura stramonium | reverse complement strand
ATATGGATTGTTGTTGTATTTCGCCAATTACATGTCTAGTTGTATTGTGTAAAAATTGGACTAGACACGCAGATAAACCAATGAATGACACATGGAACAAAGGACGAGTTAGGTTTCATTCAGTATCAGTAGGCATAGAATATCTCGCTTGTAACAAATGGAGGAAAGTAATCATGCTCACGAATGTACCCCCGACATCATATAGTGCCTGTCTAGTTTGGGGACCACGAGACCTAATATCAGACAACACTGGAGCAAAATAAGGAAGAAGCTCAACCGCTAGCGGTTCTTTTGCTATCCCCCCCTTTACCCAAACAAACAATAGTTATGCAATGAATGCAGACGTGAGTATTTGAAGTCTTTGCGGGGTTGAGTTTCGTGGAAACTGCTTCTTATAGTTTAATTGCAAATTGTTTCATGGTCATTCATCGTAAGGCATCAAATTATTATTCATTCACTAGCAGTAACACTGTTATCTTATGCTTCCTAATTCTTAAGTTCTATAGTTTGTTGTTCCAATTCATATCAATAAGATCAAACTTATTTAGTGATGCCATTAGCTACCAACATCGAGTCTCAAGCTCATCTATTCACTTACTTTATTGTTTCAACTAAATTTCATATTTATTGTTTCTTTCATCTTTTTCACATTAATTAATCACATTACAATATAAAAATCACATTAATACTGATCACATTACAATATAAGTAAAACTGAACATTGGGTCAAACCTGCTGAAAATATAGTATTATAACTAATGATCATGTATAATTGAAAATCATGAGGAACAATGGGAGACTCGTCATATAACAGACATTACAACGATAGAGCTTACGTGGTCCAGACTATTACATTCAAGTAGGCAGAGCCGTCCAAAGCTTTGCTAGGGCTAAGGGCACTACCATGATATTGATATCAAGCTGAAGGCCCCTCGGGGGCAGGGAAAGCTCACAAGGGAGGTTCCAATTAATCTGAACATACCTACGTTGTCACGTAGTTCTAAGGCACCGGGTTGACTGAACCCTTAGCCTACTCGGTGCTAGACACTATACCAAAAATATGCATATGCTCTCCATTGTTTTTCAACGAAGCTGAACCATCATCTTGCGACGAAGCTGAATCATAATCATACATGCATAATCTGAAAACATATCATGAGGAGCCTTGGCTCAACCATACCACAAGCTGAAAAGTGGGAGTGTAGACTCTAAAACCATGTGGTAAGCTATAACATGAAATTAAAGTAAACCATGAAGCATACTTGATCATATGGGCTTGCCCAAACTTATACATGCTTTGAGGTAGTCAAAATCATGGATAATTCGAAATCATACTTTCATCATATACATCTCATCATACTTGAAAACATATATCATAATCTCAACATTTCATGAACTTTCATAATTGGGCATTGTAATTGTAAGACTTTGAAATCATAAATTTGTAGTTTGAAAATATTATAAAACATGCCCATGAATCTTGAAACAGCATTAGAAACATGAAGATAATTTACCCATGATAGATACGTAGCGAATTCATAAGTTGGGTTAAAACCCCATAGATTCATCAACTTATAATCACATGAATTTAGGAGAGGATTTGGGCATGGGAGTGAAGGAATACTCCCATTCATAACCCCACATACCTGGGTACTTCTGATTTCACAATCTCTCTTGAGAATCCAAGTGAATTGAGGAAGAACCTTAAGAATCTACTAGTTTAATCTTCTATAGACTCCTTGATCTTGCATGCATGGAATGGGGAGGTTTAAAATTGGCTAAGTATTCCTAAAACCTTTCTAACTGAGCTTAAAATAACATAGTTTAGGACTTAGGTTCTTAGGAATTATGGAAAAACACTTAATAATTTTGCAGAAAAATCACACTTCCAGTCCCGACGAGGGATTGGATGAGTTGTTACCCAGGATGATGACTCGTTCCTGCTCCCATCGCTAACACTGAAAAACATTACTCTACCAGTCACCATGAGGGTCACCATGGCTCGTGGTGTTCCTAATGACTCGTGGTGACCCAGTCATTGGGAATACTTCCAAAAATTCAACATCCAAGTCGGCTTTTGACCACGACCAACTCCATGACTCATTGCCCTAACCATGAGTCGTTACTCCTCTCGTGGTCACCCCCTGACCGTAAATCTTATCCAACTCTCCCTATACTTCACGAGTCACTAAATGACTCATGAAGTCTCCTCACGGGTCACTGTATGACTCGTTCTGTGACCTGGTACAAAGTTTTCTATTTTCTCAGTTTGAACCCTCAGGTGTGATCTTAAGGCTTTTGGGGTATTACAATATCTCCCCCTTGGGAACATTCGTCCTCGAATGTGGACAAACATATTGAGAACTTGGGAAATAGAACTAACATCACAAAACCAAACATCTAAAGCTGAAAACTGACGGAGTGACTGACTCCAAAACTGAAACGCATGACTGAACTGAATTCATGAATCACACATACATAGTTTAACATGAATGTAACTAAGACTCATGAACGGAACATGAAACTGAATAGAGTACTAAGGAGGAAACTGATACCTCAAGTTGGAACTGAACCAGAAGGGATTAGATGCGGGTATTTAGCCATCATATTTGCTTTGGCTTCCCACGTAGCTCCCTCAACATGTTGATTCCTCCACAAAACCTTTACTGAAGCTACTTCTTTGTTTCTTAGATTTCGAACCTAACTATCAAGTATTTCAATCGGAACCTATTCGTAGCTAAGGCTATCCTTCATACCTACGCTCTCCATCGGGACAACCAAAGTTGGATCACCCATGCACTTCTTTAAAAGCGATATATGAAAAAGTGGATGTACTGAAGCCAATTCTGAGGGAAACTCCAACTCGTAAGCCACCTTGCCAACACGTCTCACAATCCTGTACAGACAACATAATGGGGACTAAGTTTCCCCTTCTTTTCGAACCTCATCACTCCCTTCATGGGAGACACCTTCAAAACACCTAATTATCAACTTCAAACTCAAGTTCTCTCCTCCTCACATCCGCATAGGACTTTTGACGACTCTAAGCTATTCTCAACCTTTCTATTATAAGCTGAACTTTCTCCATGGCCTCATTAACTAAATTCGGTCCTATCAATATAGCTTCACCGACTTCAAACCAACCAATAGGCAATCTGCACCTCCACCCATAAAGAGCCTCAAACGGAGCCATTTGGATGCTGGAATGGTAACTATTGTTATATGCAAACTCAATGAGAGTAAATGATCATCCCAACTATCCTTGAAATCAATCACACATGCTCTCAACATGTCCTCAAGAGTTTGAATGGCCCGTTCAACCTAACCATCTGTTTACAGGTGAAATGCTGTACTAAGCTTAATCTGAGTACCAAGTCCCTTCTGAAATGATCTCTAAAGCAGGGAGGTAAACTGAGTACCTCTATCTAATATGATGGACAAGGGCACTCCATGCAACTGAACTAACTCCCAAATATACAATTTGGAATAATCCTTCACTGAGTCAGTAGTTTTGACCCGTAGAAAATGAGTTGCTTTAGTCAACCTGTCTACAATAACCCAAATGGAATCATACTGTCGACGAGTACAAGGCAATCCTGTAATGAAGTCCATATTGATTTCCTCCCACTTTCAAGTAGGGATGCTAATGTCTTTAAGTACACCTCCAGGTCTTTGATGCTCAACTTTCACCTGTTAATAATTCAGACACTTAGCCACAAACTCTTCTATGTCCTTCTTCATGCCATTCCACCAATAGACTTCCCATAGGACACGGTAAATCTTGATGGACCATGGATGTATATATGGAACCATGAGCCTCATGCAACATCCTGTAATACCCCGAAAGGGCCTAAGCATAGACCCTGGAGTTGAAGTTGGAAACTGCAGAAAAACTTGGAATTTTGCACCAGGACGACTCAAGGTACGAATCATGGTGAGGACCTATGACTCGAGTAATGATGAAGTTCGGGAGCCTGAGGTCATATCACTAGTGGTCCTACGAATCATGACGCGTAGGTACAACTCATGGTTAGGAGTCATGGTGAAATTCTCAGTGGTGCCAGAGTGAGTTTTCATGGGTCATGGTACGACTCGTAGGATGTAGCAACGAGTTGTGATGAGGAGTCGTGGGTAAGTCGTAGTTGGTATGGGTGGATGATACCACGACAGAAAGTATGACCCTTAGGATGGTACTACGAGTCGTGGAATGCAAGTCATGGCCAGTTTCAGAAGATTGAAAAAAAATGGTGAGGTGACCACGAGTTGTGACTTCGTGGTACGAGTCGTGGTCGGGGCCAGAACTGTTTTTCAGGGAAATTTTATTAAGGGCAAACTCGACTTTTCTATGCTTTTGTACCCTAAACCATGTCGTTTTAGCTTTAGTTTTAGACGTTTTAGTGGGGGGTAATGGTTATTTCCCTCATTCCCTACTCATACTTCCAAAAAAAAAATATGCAGAGTTCCTCTCAGAGCATTTCAGAGCAACAGCTAGGGCAGTCTTTTTTTCTCAGTTCCTCAAGGAAATTCTTCGAGTTTTCACCAGGTATGTGGAAATTCAACAAAGGAATAGTTCTTCCCTTGTGTCCCTAAAATCTTCGCTGTTTTTCCTCTAACAATTTAGCCCTGTGGATTCGAGATGTAGGAGATTTGTCAGACCTATATCTTTAAAATTTTAAGTAGAATATTTCTCAGGATTTTTACTGCTTATTATTGCCTATTTCTAGGAATTTATGAGAACTGTATCCTGTGGAATAATTTAGCCCTAATTTTCAGTTCAGTAGAATTTAGGATCTTGCTTGTTGGACTAGTTTTCCTATAGCTTGATTCTAACAGATTTGAAATTCCCATATTATCAGTGTATGTGGAAATTTTAGTTAGATAATTACATGTACAGTCTCAATCAAATTATTAGACTCAGTGTTGTCCAGAAATGTCAGCTGATCAGTTTGACTCCAGTTTTCTTTTCGAGGTGTCAGTGGTGCCTCCTAGTTATCATACTCAGATTCAGACGATAGTTATTTGGTCCATTAGGCGGTCATGACATTCCAGTTATAACTCTGACCAACCTTGGACCCCTGTTCAATTATCAGTTTGTTCTCTAGACGGTTATGACGCTTCCAAATAAGCAGCTCTGACCAGTCTTAGAACTCAATTTCCAAATCTGGTCCTATAAAATGCTCAGGGAAACTGTCTGACAGTATCCCTCAGTCAGTATTGTATTGGACCCCAGTATCGAGCTATCCGCTTGTCAGTAGTAGCAGTAATAAGATTATCCAGTGGGAGTAGGACTTAGCACCGAAAGTGCCGGGGTTCCAGCGCACCCAGGTTCCAGAACTACATTGCCACTGTAGGTTTTATTTACTTGTCCTAACAGCCCCCTTTTGATAGTGATTTTCACAGTCCATGCCTTTATACCCTGGAAAGGTATATTGGGCCCTACCGACGGGGTGTGTACATCAGACTCCACGTCTAGCTCACGTGGTTATATGTCGGTTATAGCCTCTCCCACTAATAAGTACAGTTTACTCTCAGATTCTTCAGCCCAGATCAGTTCAGTGCAGTATCTCAGACTCAGTATTTCAAACATAGGGCATGTTTATGACCATCAGCCAGGATCATTTTTGACCATATTAGTTTTATATCAGTTGATTTAGTTTTCAGCATTTCAGTTGGTCATTTCATGTCATGCCAGTTCAGTTAATACTTCTTTCATGTCATCCATGTTTCTCTCGCATACTCAGTACATTCAAAGTACTGACGCATAATTTTATGCTGTATCATTTCATGATACAGCTGCAGGTTCCCAGACTCAACATCGTTAGCTGTTGTGATCCAGATACTCCTCTACTGCAGCCAAAGTGTGAGTCCTCATCATTCGAGGGCCTTGTTTTACTTTCTTTCATTTGAATTATTATTTCAGTTTGACTTAAGAGTTAGCTGGGGGCTTGTCCCAGCAACTCCTCAGTTAGATGGATTTTAGACAGACATGGTTTTCAAATTTATCTTTATTATTCAAATGTTTTGAAATTTATGTTTTCAGACTTATCTTTCATAAATGTTTTATGATATTATTTTAAAGTTCCGTTGTGCATGTTTACTCGGAATGCTAGTGATTGATAGACCAGGGGTTGACTTAGGGTCACTTGTGGCTTCAAGTACCGTGTTACACCCAGGGTGTAGGCTCAGGGCATGACAAACTTGGTATCAGAGCCCTAGGTTTAGAGTATCCTTGGAATATCTGAAAGCCGTATCGAGTAGAGTCCTTTTCATAGGTGTGAAGCGCGCCACACTTATGATGAGTAGGCTACGAGATGTTATTAGGAAAAATCCCCTTTTGTTCATATTCTTTATCATGCATTAAAGTTCAATTCCAGAAATGTCCTTCTAAATCATGCTCTATTTCATTTCAGTGAATAATGCCTCCTCAGTGTGGAAATGGACGCAAGGCTGAAAACGCCAATAGGCCCGCCCCACCAGCTCCGGCAGCTCCTCAGGAAGATTCAGTATCTACCGCCGAATTCAGGGCGTCCATTCAATTGCTTTCCCAGACTGTCACTAACCAAGTAAACCAGCAGGTGGTTCCAGTAGCCACAAATGAGTCTACAGCTGCTGCTCGGGTATGGGATTTTACCCGGATGAATCCTCCGGATTTCCATAAAATGGAGGTGGGAGAGGACCCACAAGATTTTGTTGATGAAGTCAGGAAGATTACCCGCATTATGAGTGTTAGCTCATCCNCTTTCCTGGACAGGTTTTTCCCTCGGGAGCTAAGGGAGGCTAAGATGGGAGAGTTTATGAACTTGCGACAGGGCAACTGGACAGTGGAGGAGTATGCTCTGAAGTTTACCAGGTTATCAAAGTATGCTCCAGAGATGGTGGCCGAGCCGAGGGCTCACATGTTGAAGTTTGTTAACAGAGTGTCTAATCTGGTCCTCAAGGAGTGCAGGACTACGATGCTGATCAAGGACATGGACCTCTCTAGCCTAATTGTTTATGCCCAATAGATTGAGGTAGAGAAGTTGAAAGATATGGAATGTAAGAACAAGCGGGCAAGAACTGGTCATTCAGATTTAGGCCACCAGAGATCTGGCGGTGGTAGCCACACACGACAGCAGCAACAACAACAACAATAGCAGAGGGCCCCAACACTTAGCTCAGCTAGCACCCCAACCTTTTGGTCCCGCCAGGATCGGAGGGGTGGGTCATCTGGCACGCAGTCTCAGGACCACAGTACAGGGAACAAGTATCCAATTTGCCCCAAGTGCGGAAAGAATCATCCTGGAGAGTGTCTACAAGGCAGAGAGGGCTGTTTTGGATGTGGACAGCTTGGGCACCGACTTAGAGAGTGCATGTCAGCAGGGCGATGGATATCACAATACACTACCTCAGCAGCTCCAGTAGGTCGACCAGCTCAACAGTACAACTCATCAGGTACAAATGGCGGTCATCGCCAGAATCATTTCTATGATCTATCTTCTCGTCAGGATCAAGAAAGCTCACATGACATAGTTACCGGTATGTTACGTCTCTTCCATCTAGACCTATATGCCCTCTTAGATCAAGGAGCTACTCTTTCGTTCGTGACTCCATATATAGAAGTTTAGTTTAATATAAGTCCAGAGATCCTCTCATAACCATTCTCAGTCTCCACCCCCGTTGGTGAGTCAGTTAGAGCCAGCCGGGTGTATAGAAATTGCCTAGTCTCAGTCCTGAACAAAGTAATTCCAACTGATCTCGTAGAGATAGACATGATCGACTTCGACCTTATTCTTTGTATGGATTGGTTACACTCCTTCTATGCCTCATTTGATTGCAGAACTAGAGTTGTCAAGTTCCAGTTTTCGAATGAACCAGTGTTAGAATGGTCGGGCAACAATTCAACGCCTAAGGGTAGGTTTATTTCCTTCCTTAAGGCCCATAAACTCATTTCCAAAGGATGTCTATATCATCTAGTTCGGGTCAAGGATTCCAACTCTAAGACCCTAGCCATAGAGTTAGTTCCAGTTGTCAGCGAGTTCCCAGATGTATTTCCTAAAGATCTTCCCGAGTTCCCCCTGAACGGGAGATAGACTTCGGAATAGATATCCTCCTAGACACTCAGCCCATCTCCGTCCCTCCTTACAGAATGGCTCCAGTAGAGCTTAAGGAGCTTAAGGAGAAATTAAAGGATCTTCTTGATAACGGTTTTATCATACCCAACATCTCTCCCTGGGGTGCTCCAGTGCTATTCGTGCGTAAGAAAAATGGTACCCTCAGAATGTGCATAGATACCATCAACTGAACAAAGTCACATTCAAGAACAGATATCCCCTACATAGAATTGTTGACCTGTTCGACCAACTTCAGGGAGCCAGTTGTTTCTCCAAGATCGAGCTCAAGTCAGGGTACCATCAACTAAGGGGTAGGAGTGTGACTTACCAAAAATAATATTTAGAACTCGGTATGGCCACTACGATTTTTTGGTGATGTCCTTTGGGAAAACGAACGCCCCAGCAGCTTTTATGGATTTGATGAATAGGGTCTTCAAGCAGTACCTGGATACGTTCGTCATTGTATTTATCAACGACATTCTGATGTACTCCAGAAATGAGGAAGAGCATGCCAATCATCTAAGGTTAACATTACAGACCCTCAGAGATTGCCAGTTATTCACCAAGTTCAGCAAGTGTGAATTCTGGTTGAAGTCTGTGACTTTCTTGGGTCATGTGGTCTTAGGTGAGGGGATACAAGTAGATCCTCATAAGATAGCAGCAGTGAAGGATTGGTCCAGACCTACCTCTCCTACTAAAATTAGGAGTTTCTTGGTCTTAGCAGGTTATTATCGACGGTTTGTGGAAGGTTTCTCCTTCGTAGAATCTCCTCTGACCAAGTTAACCCAGAATAAGGTGAAATTTCGTGGTCGGACGAGTGTGAGAAGAGTTTTTAGGAGTTAAAGACTCGACTCACTACCACTCCAATTTTGACCCTACCAGAAGGAATAGATGGGTTGGTTGTATATTGTGATGCCTCCAGAGTTGGACTTGGTTGAGTTTTGATGCAACGGGGCAAAGTGATAGCCTATGTCTCCAGACAGCTTAAAGTCCATGAGAAGAACTATCCGAATTATGACTTGGAGCTGGCAGCGGTGGTGTTCGCGTTAAAAATATGGAGACATTACTTATATGGAGCTCACGTAGATGTATTTATAGACCATAAGAGTCTTCAGTATTTGTTCAGTCAGAAGGACCTAAATCTTCGTCAGAGAAGGTGGTTAGAACTACTGAAAGACTATGACATGAGCGTGCTATATCACCCGGGCAAGGCCAATGTGGTGGCTGATGCACTAAGTAGAGTGTTTATGGGCAGCGTGGCTCATGTAGAAGAAGGCAAAAAGGAACTGGCTAAAGATATTCACAGGCTAGCCCGGTTGGGAGTACAGTTGGTGGATTCGACTGAGGGTGGTGTAGTAATGCAGAGCGGGTCAGATTCCTCTTTAGTTGTGGAGGTTATGTAGATCCCATCCTACTTAGGATGAAGGAAGCAGTTCTCAGGAAAGAAATAGAAGCTTTCTCCAAAGGGGGAGATAGTGTGCTCCGTTACCAGGGTAGATTATGTGTACCGGATGTTGGCGAGTTGAGACAATAGATATTGGCTGAAGCACACAGTTCTAGATAGTCCATTCTTCCTGGTGCTACTAATATGTAAGTGATTTACGGGATATTTACTGGTGGAACGACATGAAAAGAGATATTGCTGAATTGTAGCTAAGTGCCCGAACTACCAACAAGTAAAGGCAGAACACCAGAGACCGGGAGGTATGACTCAGGATATCAGTATACCCACATGGAAGTGGGAAGAAATAAACATAAACTTCTTTATGGGTCTACCTCAGACTTGTCGGCAACATGACTCTATCTGGGTGGTAGTAGACCGGATGAATAAGTCTGCACATTTCCTCCTAGTCAAAACCACAGATTCAACCGAGGACTATGCTAGACTTTATATTCAGGAGCTAGTTAGACTGCATGGGGTGCCCTTGTCCATTATTTCATATAGAGGTACCCAATTCACCTCTCACTTCTAGAAATATTTTCAAAAAGGACTAGGTACCCAGGTCAAGCTCAGTACAACTTTTACCCGAATACAAATGGGCAAGCTGAGCGGACCATTCAGACCTTAGAATATATTCTAATAGCGTGTGAAATTGATTTTAAGGGTAATTGGGATGACCATTTGTCTCTTATCGAGTTTTCGTACAACAACAACTATCAATCTAGCATTCAGATGGCCCCATTTGAGGCATTATATGGTAGGTGGTGTAGATCTCCTATAGGGTGGTTTGAGGTTTGAGAATCTACCTTGATAGGGACAGACTCGGTTCATGAAGCAATGCAGAAAGTTTAGCTCATCCGAGGAAGGTTGATAACAACTCAGATCCACCAGAAATATTATGCCGATGTACGGAGAAGAGAATTGGAGTTTGTACTTGATGACTGGGTATACCTGAAAATTTCTCCCATGAAAGGGGTGATGAGATTTGGGAAAAAGGGAAAGCTCAGTCCATGACATGTGGGACCCTATGAGATTCTGAGGTGGATTTGTAAAGTGGCCTACGAGCTAGAGTTACCTTCAAAACTAGCAGCAGTACACCCAGTTTTCCATGTGTCACTTCTGAAGAAGTGCATTGGAGATCCAACCTCTGTGGTGCCATTGGATGGTGTGGAAGTCAAGGATAGTCTTACCTATGAGGAGGTACTAGTCCAAATCCTTGACCGTCAGGTTCATAAATTGAGGAACAAGGAAGTAGCTTCAGTAAAGGTGTTATGGAGAAATTAACATGTTGAGGGAGCTACGTGGGAAGCTTAAGCGGATATGATGGCTAAATACCCCCACTTTTTCCTTACTGGCTCAATTTCAGTTTGAGGTATCAGTTTTTGCCCCAAACCTCTAATAAGTTTTTCATGTTCCGTTCATGCATGTAAGTTTGTTTTATGATATGATATATGTATGTGATGTCTGAATTCGGTCAGATATGTAGTTCTTTTCGGGGGTATTCATTCCGTTAGTTTTCAGCTTAATGGTCAATATTTGCATATGGTAATTGTATGTTTATCGTTGCTGCTTGTTCCCTACATTCGAGGACGAATGTTTCAAAGGGGGAGATATTGTAATACCCCAGAAGGGTCTTAGAATAGACCCGAGAGTTGAAGTTGGAAACTACAGAAAAACCTGGAATTTTGCACCAGGACGACTCGAGGTACGAATCGTGGTGAGGACCTACGACTTGTGACTCGAGTCATGATGAAGTTTGGGAGCCTGAGGTCATATCACGAATGGTCCTATGAATCATGATGTGTAGGTATGACTCGTGGTGAAATTCTTAGTGGTGCCAGAGTGAGTCATCACGGGTCATGGTACGACTAGTAGGATGTAGCAACGAGTCGTGATGAGGAGTTATGGGTAAGTCGTAGTTGGTATGGGTGGATGATACCATGACCGACAGTACGACCCGTAGGATGGTACTACGAGTCGTGGCCACTTTTAGAAGATTGAAAAAAATGGTGAGGTGCCCACGAGTCGTGTACGACTCGTGGTATGAGTCGTGGTCGGGGCAAGAACTATTTTTCATGGAAATTTCATTAAGGGAAAATTTGACTTTCCTATGCTTTTAGACCCTAAACCATGTCGTTTTAGCTTAAGTTTTAGATGTTTTAGTGGGGGGTAATGGGTTATTTCCCTTATTCCCCACTCAGACTTCCAAAAAAAAATAATACGCAGAGTTCCTCTCAGAGCATTTCAGAGCAACAACTAGGGCAGCCTTTTCTTCTCAGTTCCTCAAGGAAATTTTTCGAGTTTTCACTAGGTATGTTGGAATTCAACAAGGGAATAGTTCTTCCCTTATGTCCCTAAAATCTTCATTATTTTTCCTCTAACAGTTTAGCCGTGTGGATTCGAGATGTAGGAGATTTGTCAAACCTATATCTTTAAAATTTTGAGTAGAATATTTCTCATGATTTTTATTGCTTATTATTCCCTATTTCTAGGCATTTATGAGAATTGTATCCTGTGGAATAATTTAGCCCTAATTTTCAGTTCAGTAGAATTTAGGATCTTGCTTATTGGACTAGTTTCCCTGTAGCTTGATTCTAATAGATTTGAAATTCCCATATTATTAGTGTATGTGGAAATTTTAGTCAGATAATTACATGTCCAGTCTCAGTCAGATTATTATACTCAGTGTTGTCCAAAAATGTCAGCTGATCAGTTTGACTCCAGTTTTCTTTTCAAGGTGTCAGTGGTGCCTCCCAATTATCAGACTCAGATTTAGACTACAGTTATTTGGTCCATTAGGCGGTCATTCACTTCCAGTTATAACTCTAACCAACCTCGGACCCCAGTTCAGTTATCAGTTTGTTCTCTAGATGGCTATGACGCTTCCAGATAAGTAGCTCTGACTAGTCTTAGAACTCAGTTTCTAAATCTGTTCCTATAAGACGCTTAGGGAAACTCTCTGACAGTATCCCTGGGTCAGTATAGTCTTGGACCCCAGTATCGAGTTATCCTCTTGTCAGTAGTAGCAGTAATAAGATTATCCAGTGGGAGTAGGACTTAGCACTGAAAGGGCCGGGGTTCCAGCGCACCCAGGTTCCAGAACTACGTTGCCACCGTAGGTTTTATTTGCTTAGCCCTAAGTGTTCTATTTATACTAGGGATAAATTTTCCCGGAATAACGA
>JACEIK010003452.1:114165-132234 GCA_018107945.1 Datura stramonium | reverse complement strand
CCGCTTCCTCAAGTCATCAACACCCAGTACACACAAATGATCCTAATATCTTGGTACACCATCTCCTCCTTGAGAGAAAACCTCCACCTTCTGATTCTGATTAATTTCATTCAACTTCACCAAAATAGGATCCTCGTATTGCCTAGCCTCGTCTTTGGACACCAAGGAAGATTTTGACTCATCCTGAACAATGGCACCACCATCTGTCGAGTCAACAAGTCTAACTCCTAGTCGTGCCAGCCGAACTTTTTCCTCTGCTCACCTACATGGGACACACTCTCCATAAAAAGCCCGCTAAGAGCATCTGCCACTACATTAGCTTTTCCCGGATGGTAAAGGACACTCATATCGTAATCCTTAAAAATCTCCAACCACCTTCGTTTACATAGATTTAGATCCTTTTTGATAAACATGTACTATAGGATTTTGTGGTCCGTAAAAACATCCACATGGACCTCGTACATACAGTGTCTCCAAATCTTCAAGGCGAATACTACAACTGCCAACTCAAGATCGTTAGCTGGGTAGTTCTTTTCATGGACTTTCAGCTGCCTAGAAGCATATGCTATAACCTTACCGTGTTGCATTAATACACAACCATGCCCGATCCTTGAGGAGTCACAATATACCACAAACCCATCGGTACCCTCAGGTAGAGTCAACACTGGTGCTGAGGCGAGTCGAGTCTTTAATTCTTGAAAGATCTTCTCACAGGCCTCCGACCACTAAAACTTCACTTTTTTCTGGGTCAACTTAGTCAATGGTGCTGCAATGGATGAAAATCCTTCGACAAACCTCTGGTATAAACTAGCAAAGCCCAAAAAACTCCTGATATCTGAATGACTCACTGGTCTAGGCCAATTCTTCACAGCTTCTATCTTTTGAGAGTCCACCTGTACACCCTCACTTGACACCACATGACCTAAAAATGCTATCGAGTTTAACCAAAACTCACACTTTCTGAATTTAGCATACAACTGGCGATCCTTAAGAGTGTGTAGCACCACCCTCAAATGAGCGGCATGCTCCTCCTCGATCCATGTCACGACCCGAACATAGGCCCAGATCGAGATACGAGACAAGAAACCCTGAAAGGCTCCAAGTCGACCCATGAAATAAACATACATCTAACTCAATCATATTTAAGTGGAATATCATCATAAATAGCATAATGGAAGTCTAAAAAACCATAACATCTGGTTACATGCATAAGTCTAAAGCTGAATACAACTATGTATGAAAAAGCCTCTAGCACTGATGAGTTGATGGGACAAGACCCCAACTAACTCCCAATAGTATGAAACTAAAAATGCGGAACATGTATAAATAGAAAAGCCCTCAAAAAATGAGGACTCACCAACTGGGGCTAAGGAAAGCTAGCTCGGGAATCTGACTATCGGCAGAACTGAGCCTAGATATCGGGGCCTGTATCATAAAATGATACAACATAGAGTATGAAGTAAGTACGTGGNGTATGAAGTAAGTACGTGGAATGTACTGAATATGCAAGGTAAGTAAAACAGACAATTAAAATACATAATTGTTCATAAGAGTAGGACAATATGATCATAACATAAATATTTTAATGTAAACATAGGGCAACTTAATGTAATACCTCAGATAATTTGAGCGAAAAAATTGTACTTTCGAGTAGGACTAAGAATACATAATAGGCAAAGAAGTAAGTTTTATGAGTTATTTTATTCACTCTATGGTCGTATTTAATATTGGACTTCGATCAAGTTGTGGAACAAAATTCGGAAAAAGTTATCACAAAATTTCCTTCTGGAGATTCCTTGAAATTTAGGTCAAATGTCTCGAGACTTTTCTACCAATATATAAGGAGTTAGGGGGTGTGAGACCTATCAAATTAAAGACTTATGAGTCTATCTTCCAACGCATCAAACCGTTCATCAATACGACTTCGGAGTAGAGAGACATTCACGTTTTTGCGAGACCGTCAAGAAAGCACCTCACAAGGTCATAAGGCGGTGGAGGATTATTTAATCCCCTTTGGTCGGTTTTTGGTCATAAAAATTTATTTTCCAGAAACCTAATTTGTAATAAACCTCTCTCAACTTATCTCCATGGTTTTATTTGGGTTTTGAGACTAGAAGCCATGGTTCAACATGATTTTTTGTCGGGAAGTCGGGAATCGCATGTAGCCGTGGTTTGGTGTCTTTTCTGGGTTGTTGGTGGCTGTTTCATGGCGAAGCTGTTGGTAAGACTTCTTCCTTTTGTTATCCTTAGTGTTTAATGTTGGTTATTTGTGTGTTAACCCCGTTAGGTTGTTTTCACGGAGTTTCTACCGTCGAATTCCTATGAATCTTATCGGGTAAGCTTCGTTTGTCTTGTTTTGTTATTGAGTTATGTTGGCTGTGTTTTGGTAGAATATTCTACTTCCTTTATGAAGTAGTTTCATGTTTTTGAAGGCTCAAGTTCGGATAGGATTGAAGCTAAGGTATGTTAGGCTCGTCCCTCCCTTTGTCGGCATGAATTCCATAGCCGTTGTCATCCGTGTTGACGTGTTTGTTGGCTGTATTGTGATGGATTGTGTGTTTGCTTTTATTGAACTCTTGTTCTTCTGTTTATATTTTGAAAAAGGTGTGTATAAGGTGCTATCTTGATTGGTGGATTGGACCTGAGTGCGGAGAATCGTAGTCATGGTAAATTGTTAGGCTCGTATCGAGAGGCCGTGTGTGAGGCATGTGGTTCTTGTAGAAAGTTGTGGGATGTTTGAGTGAATGAGATTAGGTGATCATGTTGACAAGTGAATGAGGGATTAGAGGGGTTAAGGTCGATGGTTGCAATGATCTTTTGTTATATTTGAATCGACGATCGTGTCGAGGGCACATGACGGCCATAGTGACACTTGGGCTGATTTGGCCGTGTCCCTTGATGTTAGTGGTACGTAGAGTGGCATGTTTGCTGTTTGTAAAGATTGAGGATAGACTGGTTAGGATGGTAGTCCTTAGCTTGGTTAGTGGCTCATTGGTGGACAGCTAGAAGTGAAAGAATAGTATTGTGTTGTAATAGTTGGGTTGTGGGTTTTGAGAGCCAATTGTGGGCTATTTGAGCATGTATTATTATTTTTTTTGATTGTGTGTGTCTTATGTTTGAGGCCTTGTGGCTTGTGGATACCCAACGCATGAGAGTGTTTTCGGCTGAGGGGTTGAGCCCAAGAAGTGACATGACCTACGGGGTTGAGGATGATGTCCTCCGTAGTGTCGAGCTGAGACATGATTCAAGAGTGGTACGACATGTCTTAGCCTTCCTGGGATTGCAATTTGGTTCTCCTAGATGGATTGAGCTCTTCTAATTGTGCACAACTGAGAGAGTGTCCGACAGTGCCTGATTGATGATGTTTATTAACTGGTGTTTACTTATGATTTGTTTGGCATTATATTGTGGTTGTTGCTTGTGTTATTTGTTATCTAATAAAAATGGGTTCTAGATGTTGGATGGTGTTAGCTGAGGCCATTAAGAGGTCTATAGGCGATGATAGGTGAGCGGGGTCAACTAGGTGCTGTTGTATTGTTATTTTCTTTTTGGACTTGCCAGGCTTATGGGGGCCAGGTAGGTTCTATTTGTATGTTTGCTTGTACTTTCCAAGGTTGTGGGGGCCAGATAGGTTTTATGAGTTTACTTAAGTTTAGTTCTCCTTCTGCGATATTTGGTATATATGTTGATCTCTAATCATATTCTTCCAATTGTTTCTGCCTTTCATGCTCGGTCCATTATTGTACTGATGCCCTAGTTGAGGCGCTGCATTCATTATTGCAGGTGATGGTGGGCTGTTAGATCGAGTTCTTGGGTGCTGAGAGGAGTTCAAGCTGAGTTGGTGCTCTCCAGGTCTTTCGGAGTCGCCAAATGTTTGAGTTAAGGGTAGTTTTGGGCCCTGTCCCGATCATTTTATTACTAATGTATCCATAGAGGCTCATAGACATTGCTGTGGTTTTAATATATTGTTATAGGCCAGGTGGGCCATGTTGTATTTATTTTTCTTGGTTGGTCAGGTGAGCCAGCTTTCGCTATAGTCTATCGTCTTATTCTAATTTTATAGTTGTTGTGTTGTTGAACCTCATCGGTTATGGCCTTTGTTTTATTTTTCTGTGTCGTGTATGCTCATATTAGGGGTTTCACCAGGTGCCAGTCATGCCTCCCTGGGTTTGGGGGTGTGAAAGACTTAGTATTAGAGCAGTTCGTCCTAGGGAGTCTATGAGCCGTGTCTAGTAGAGTCTTGTTTATTTGTGCATTGCGCAGTGTACTTATAAATAGTAGGCTACAGGGAATTTAGGATTGTTATCCTTCTTTCTGGATCGAAATCGTTGAAGAAGTAAGATGTCACAGGAGTCGGGTCTAGACTCATGTTTGCTGAAATTCGCATGAATGCTTCTAACTTGATGAATTATAGCCAGCTAGTGGCTAAACACGACGGCAGGTAAGATTCTTTTTTTTTATTATGGTTATAGTGGTGTCGCGCCTCGACATGGTGCAAGGTTTTACTGTTTGGAGTTGTTTGTGGTAGGCTTTTCATGTAAGGCTATGTCATGCAATGTCGTGATGTGTCAGTCCTTGAGTTGGAGTCGTGCGTGTCGTCCAACATTCGAAGACGAATGTTTCTATGGGGGGAAGGATTTAATATCCCAGATAATTTGAGAGATAAAATCGTTCTTTCGAGGTAGGACTAAGAGTACATAATAGGCTAATAAGTAAGTGTTATGATTTATTTGAGTCACTCTATGGTCGTATCTATTATTGGACGTCGATCAAGTTGTGGAACAAAATTTAGAAAAAGTTATCACAAAATTTCCTTCTTGAGATTCCTTGAAATTTAGGTCCAATGTCTCGAGGCTTTTATCCCAATATATAAGGATTTATGGGGTATGCAACCTATCAAATGAAATATCTACGAGTCTAGTTTCCAATGCATCAAACCGTACATCAATCTGACTTCGGAGTAGAGAGATATTCGCGTTTTCGCGAGACCGCGCAAGCAAGCACCTCACAAGGTCTTAAGGCGGTGGAGGATTATTTAATCCCCTTTTGTCGGTTTTTGGTCATAAAAATTTATTTTCCATCAACCTACTTTGTAAGAAACCTCTCTCAACTTCTCTCCATAGTTTTATTTGGGTTTTGAGGCTAGAAGCCATGGTTCAACATGACTTTTGTGTCGGGAAGTCAGGAATCGCGTGTAGTCCGTGGTTTGGTGTCTTTTCTGGGCTGTTGGTGGCTGTTTCGTGGTGAAGCTGTGTGAAAGACGTCTTCCTTTTGTTCTCCTTAGTGTTTAATTTTGGTTATTGGTGTGTTAACCCCGTTAGGTTGTTGTCTCGGAGTTTCTACCGTCGAATTCCTATGAATCTTATCGGGTAAGCTTCGTTTGTCTTGTTTTGTTATTGAGTTATGTTGTCTGTATTTTGGCAGAACATTGGACCTCTTTTAGGCAGTAGTTTCATGGCTCTGAAGGATCAAGTTCAGCTAGGCTTGAAGCTAAGGGATGTTAGGCTTGTCCCTCCCTTTGTCGACATGAATTCCATAGCCATTGTCGTCCGTGTTGACGTGTTTGTTGGCTGTTTTGTGATGACTTGTGTTTTTTATATTATTGAACTGTTGTTCTTATGTTTATACGGTGATAAAGGTATGTATCAGGTGCTGGTTTGGTTGGTGGCTTGGGCTTGAGTACGGAGAATCGTAGTCATGGTAAATTATTAGGCTCGTGTCGAGAGGTCATGTGTGAGGCGTGTGGTTCTTGTGGCAAGTTGTGGGATGTTTGAGTGAATGAGATTAGGTGGTCATGTTGAAATGTGAATGAGGGATTAGAGGGGTTAAGTTCTATGGTTGCGATGATCTTTTATTATATTTGAATCGGTGATCGTGTCGACCGTGTCGAGGGCACGTGACGGCCGTGGTGACACTTGGGCCGATTTGGCCGTGTCCCTTGATGTTAGTGGTAAGTAGAGTGGCATGTGGGCTGTTTGTAAAGCTTGAGGATAGACTGGTTAGGATGGTAGTCCTTAGCTTGGTTAGTGGCTCATTGGTGGACAACTAGAAGTGAAAGAATAGTATTGTGTTGTAATAGTTGGGTTGTGGGGTTTGAGAGCCGATTGTGGGCTATTTGAGCATGTATTATTATTGTTTTTGATTGTGTGTGTCTTATGTTTGAGGCCTTGTGGCTTGTGGATACCTGACGGATGAGAGTGTTTCCGGCTGAGGGGTTGAGCCTAAGGAGTGACATGACCTACGGGGTTGAGGATGATGTCCTCCGTAGTCTCGAGCTGAGACTTGATATTAGAGTGGTCCGACATGTCTGAGCCTTCCAGGGATTGCGATTTGGTTCTCCCAGATGGATTGAGCTCCGCTAACTATGTGCAGCCGAGAGAGTGTCCGACAGTGCGTGATTGATCATGTTGATTAACTGGTGTTTACTTGTGATTTTTTTGGCATTATATTATTATTATTGGTTGTGTTATTTGTTGTCTGATAGCAGTGATGCTAGATGTTGGCTGGTGTTAGCTGAGGCCATTGAGAGGTCTATAAGCGATGACAGGTGAGTTGGGTCGGCTAGGTGCTGCTGTATTGTTATTTACTTTTTTGAGTGACCAGGCTTATGGGGGCTAGGTAGGTTCTATCTGTATGTTTTCTTGTACTTTCTAGGCTTATGGGGGCCAGGTAGGTTTTATGTGTTTACTTAAGTTCAGTTCTCCTTCTGCGATATTTGGTATATCTGTTGATCTCTAATCATATTCTTCCAGTTGTTTCTGCTTTTCATGCTCGGTACATTATTATACTGACGCCCTAGTCGGGGCGTTGCATTCATGCTTGCAGGTGATAGTGGGCTATTAGGTTGAGTTCTTGGGTGCTGAGTGGAGTTCCAGTTGAGTTGGTGCACTCCAGGTCTTTTAGAGTCGCCAAATGTTTTAGTTCGGGGCCCTATCCCGATCATTTGATTACTAATGTATCCATAGAGGCTCATAGACATTGCTGTGATTTTTAGTATGTTTTTATAAGCCAAGTGGGCCATGATGTATAGTTGTTCTTCCATTCTGTGGCCTTGACGACAAATTGTATTTATTTTTCTTGGTTGGTCAAGTGAGCCAGCTTTCGCTATAGTCTATCGTCTTATTCTGATTTTATAGTTGTTTTGTTGTTGAATCTCATCGATTCTAGACTTTGTTTTATTTTTGGGCATCGTGTATGCTCATATTAGGGGTGGAACCAGGTGCCAGTCACGCCTTCCCGGGTTTGGAGGTGTGACAGACTTGGTATCAGAGCAGTTCATCCGAGGGAGTCTTTGAGCCGTGTCTAGTAGAGTCTTGTTTATGTGTGCATTGCGAAGTGTACTTATAAACAGGAGGCTACATGACATTTAGGATTGTTACTTCTTTCTGGATCAAAATCGTGCAAGAAGTCAGATGTCACAGGAGTCGGGTCTAGACTCACGTTTGCTGAAATTTGCAGGTATGCTTCTAATTTGATGATTTATAGCCAGCCAATGGCTAAACATGGCGGCAGGTAAGATTCTTATTTTGATTATGGTTATAGTGGTGTCGCGCCTCGGCATGGTGCAAGGTTTTGTTTTTTTGAGTTGTTTGTGGTAGGATTTTCATGTGAGGCTATGTCGTGCGATGTCGTGCTGTGTCAGTCCTTGAGTTGGAGTCGTGCGTGTTGTCCAACATTCGAGGACGAATGTTTCTATGGGGGGAAGGATGTAATATCCCAGATAATTTGAGAGATAAAATCGTTCTTTCAAGGTAGGACTAAGAGTACATTATAGGCTAATAAGTAAGTGTTATGAGTTATTTGAGTCACTCTATGGTCGTATTTAAGATTGTACGTCGATCAAGTTGTTGGAACAAAATTCGAAAAAAGTTATCGCAAAATTTCCTTCTTGAGATTCCTTGAAATTTAGGTCAAACTCGAGGCTTTTCTCCCAATTTATAAGTATTTAGGGGATGTGCAACCTATCAAATTAAAGATCTATGAGTCTAGTTTGTAGCTTATAAAACTGTACATCAATCCGACTTCCGAGTAGAGAGATATTCGCATTTTCGTGAGAGCGCGCAAGCAGGCACCTCACAAGGTCTTAAGGCGGTGGAGGATTATTTAATCCCCTTTGGTCGGTTTTTGGTCATAAAAATTTATTTCCAACAACCTACTTTGTAATAAACCTCTCTCAACTTCTCTCCATGGTTTTCTTTGGGTTTTGAGTCTAGAAGCCATGGTTCAACATGATTTTTGTGTCGGAAAGTCGGGAATTGCGTGTAGTCCATGGTTTGGTGTCTTTTCTGGGATGTTGGTGGTTGTTTCGTGGTGAAGCTGTTGTTTAGCCTTCTTCCTTTTGTTCTCTTTAGTGTTTAAGGTTGGTTATTGTTGTGTTAACCCCGTTAGGTTGTTGTCTCGGTGTTTCTACCGTCGAATTCCTATGAATCTTATCGCGTAAGCTTCGTTTGCCTTGTTTTGTTATTGAGTTATGTTGGCTGTGTTTTGGCAGAATATTGGACCTCCTTTAGGAAGTAGTTTCATGGTTTTTAAGGCTCTAGTTTGGCTAGGATTGAAGCTAAGGTATGTTAGGCTCGTCCCTCCCTTTTTCGGCATGAATTCCATAGCTGTTGTCGTCCGTGTTGACGTGTTTGTTGGCTTTTTTGTGATGGCTTGTGTATTTGCTATTATTGAACTCCCTTTCTGTTGTTTATATGGTGATAAAGGTGTGTATAAGGTTCTGGTTTGGTTGGTGGCTTGGGCTTGAGTGCGGAGAATTGTAGTCATGGTAAATTGTTAGGCTTGTGTCGAGAGGCTGTGTGTGAGGCGTGTGGTTCTTGTAGCAAGTTGTGGGATGTTTGAGTGAATGAGATTAGGTGATCATGTTTACAAGTGAATGAGGGATTATAGGGTTTAAGGTCAATGGTTGCGATGATGTTTTGTTATATTTGAATCGACAATCGTGTCGACCGTGTCGAGGGCATGTGACTGCCGTGGTGACACTTGGGATGATTTGGCCGTGTCCCTTGATGTTAATGGTAAGTATATTGGCATGTGGGCTGTTTGTAAAGCTTGAGGATAGATTGGTTAGGATGGTAGTCCTTAGATTTGTTAGTAGCTCGTCGGTGGACGGCTAGATGTAGAAGAATAACATTGTGTTGTAATAGCTGGGTTGTGGGGTTTGAGAGATGATTGTGGGATATTTGAGCATGCATTATTATTGTTTCTGATTGTGTGTGTATTATGTTTGAGGCCTTGTGGCTTGTGGATACCCGACGCACGAGAGTGTTTTCGGCTGAGGGGTTGAGTCCAAGGAGTGACATGACCTACGGGGTTGAGGATGACGTCCTCCATAGTGTCAAGCTGAGACATGATTCGAGAGTGGTCTGACATGTATGAGCCTTCCAGGGATTGCGATTTGGTTCTCCTAGATGGATTGAGCTCCGCAAATTGTGGGCAGCCGAGAGAGTGTCCGGCATTGCCTGATTGATGATGCTGATTAACTGGTGTTTACTCGTGATTTGTTTGGCATTATATTGTGATTGTTGCTTGTGTTATTTGTTATCTGATAGCAGTGGATGCTAGATGTTGGCTGGTGTTAGCTGAGGCCATTGAGAGGTCTAGAGGCGATGACAGGTGACTTGAGTTGGCTAGGTGTTGTTGTATTGTTATTTACTTTTTGGACTTGCCGGGCTTATTGGGGGCTAGGTAGGTTCTATTTGTATGTTTTCTTGTACTTTCCAGGCTTATGGGGGCTAGGTAGGTTTTATGTGTTTACTTAAGTTCGGTTCTCCTTCTGCGATATTTGGTATATTTTTTGATCTCTAATCATATTCTTTCAGTTGTTTCTGCCTTTCATGCTCGGTACATTATTGTACTGACGCCCTAGTCGGGGTGCTGCATTCATACCTGCAGGTGATGGTTGGTTGTTAGATCGAGTTCTTTGGTGCTGAGTGGAGTTCCAGCTGAGTTGGTGTGCTCCAAGTCTTTCGGAGTCACCAAATGTTTGAGTTAAGGTTAGTTCGGGGCCCTGTCCCGATCATTTGATTACTAATGTATCCATAGAGGCTCATAGACATTACTGTGATTTTACTATGTTGTTATAGGACAGGTGGCCATGTTGTATAGTTGTTATTCCATTCCGTATCCTTGACGACAAATTTTATTTATTTTTCTTGGTTGGTCAAGTGAGCCAGCTTCCGCTTTAGTCTATCGTCTTATTCTGATTTTATAGTTGTTGTGTTGTTGAACCTCATCGCTTATGGCCTTTGTTTAATTTTTGGGTGTCGTGTATGCTCATATAAGGGGTGGAACCATGTGCCTGTCACGCCTCCTCTGGTTTGGGGGTTTGACACAAGGTTTTCAAAACATTTGTAAATCAGTCATATTCGTAATCATAGGAGAAAAGATTTATTAAACATAACTTGAGCCAAAGTACATAATCATAACCATGCCTAAATCATGAGGAACAATGGGATATTCTTATAACCAACATACCCTATATGAGCACACATGGAGTTCGACCTGTAAACCCTAGTCGGGAGGATGGTCGTACCTTTCCAAGGGTAGAACCATGAAAAGAGGCGTGATATCACTCATGAAAGGCACGTTCAGGCAAAAGGGACAGTTGCAAAGGAGGTCCCATCATGGCTACATTGGCGCATAGTTTTGAGACTCGAGGTATGCTTGGACCCCAGGTCTACTCGATGTTAAATACTACTCCCAAAATATATATAGTGCTCATAGGATAATAGGGGAAAAATACATGAGATTCATGGGCTAGTTAAATCATCATAACCATAAGAATTCTTGAAATACGTGAACTAGCCATGAAATAAGGCCCGTGAGTCGGCCATAATCATAAACCTATAAATCATGAAATCCATGCATACTTGCAAAACATTCATATACTTGATATCTCATAAATCCATGATAAGTACTTGAGAGAAATCATATCATAAAGCATAGATCATAGTTGGGCTAATTTAGATCAAGATCATAGAAATCATAACTTGACTTTTCATAAAACTACATAATTTGGCATAATTGGATTTAAACTCAAATCTATCAATTTATACTAAAAATAGTCATAAAATCATCCATAGATTATAAAATATTATTTAATACATGAAGAAGATTGACCCATCGATAGATCATATCGAATTTCACAAGAATTGACATAAACTTCATAGATCATGAAACTTGACTTATAGAATGGAAATTCACGAATTTAGAGAAGAGTTGAGGGCATGAGAGTGAAAGGAACTCTCATTCATAGCCTCACATACATGGGTAAGTTGATTCTACTCTCTTCCTTGAACACCCAAAGGAAATTGAAGAAGAATTGGTGAATTCTAGCCTTGTTCACCTCTAATAGCCTTCTAGTATTGCATGCATGAATGGTAAGGCTTAGGATAGGTTTAACTCTCTTAAAATCCTTCTAATTGAGCTTAAAACGACATAATTTAGGCATTAGGAACTTAGGAATTAGAGAAAAGTCCTTAATAAAGTCGCAGGGAAAAACAGACTGCAGTCCCAATGAGGGACTGGATGAGTCGTCGTCCCTGGACATGACTCATGGTCTGCATTCGCCACCTTCACTGGAAATTACATCCTGATAGTCACCACGAGGAACTTAATGAATCAATCTTGGTGACGATGACTCATTCTCACCTCCCATCCTTTTCACTGCCAAAATCAACTGGGGTGTCACCAGGGGGGACACCACGACCCGTGGTGTACCCAACGAGTCGTGGTGATGACCCGTTAGGTACACTGCCTATTTTTCTTCTCCCTTCACATCATCCTTGACCACGACTGGCCTGACGAGTCATGATGCTGACCACGACTCGTGGTCACCCAAAAATAAAAATTTCCAACAAGTCCCAGCCTCTCCCCACGGGTCACTTAATGACTTCTGGGTTTCTTGATGGGTCACTGGACGACTTGTCCTGTGACCTGGTGTAGAAATTTCTATTTTCTCCATTTCAACTCCCAGAGTATGATCTTAGGGCTTTTGAGGTATTATAATATCTCCCCCTTGGGAACATTCATCCTCGAATGTTGGAAATCATACAGAAAGGCAGAGAAATGCAATCATCATATTCAAATACTGAACATACATACTGAAAACTGATGGAGTGACTGACTCTGATTTTAACTACATGACTGAACTGAATTCTTGAATCACACATACATTCATTTACATGAATGAAACTAGGGTACATGAGCTAAACATGAAATTGAATAGGGTTTTAAGGAGGAAATTGATACCTCAATATGGAAATGAGCCGGAAGGGAATAGATGTGGGTATTTATCCATCATATCTGCTTCGGCTTCCCACGTAGCTCCCTTAACATGCTGATTCCTCCATAAAACCTTAAGTAAAGCTACTTATTTGTTGCTTAGCTTACGAAACTGTCAATCTAGTATCTCCACCAGAACCTCTTCATAACTAAGGCTGTCTTTCACACCGACACTGTCCAGTGGAACAACTAGAGCTGGATCACCCAAACACTTCTTTAAGAGCGATACATGGAAAACTAGATGGACTGAATCTAGTTCTAAGGGAAACTCCAATTCATATTCTACCTTGCCAACCCTTTTCACAATTCGGTACAGACAACATAATGGGGGCTGAGTTTCCCTTTCTTTTCGAACCTCATCACTCCCTTCATGGGAGATACCTTTAAAAACACCCAATCATCGACTTCAAACTCAAGTTCTCTCCTCCTCACATCCGCATAGGACTTTTGGTGACTCTGAGATGTTTTTAACCTATACCTTATAAGCTGAACTTTCTCCATGGCCTCATGGACTGAATCCAGTCCTATTTTCACAGCTTCACCTACTTCAAACAAACCAATAGGCGATCTACATCTCCACCAACAGAGAGCCTCAAACGGAGCTATTTGAATGCTGGAATGGTAGCTGTTGTTATACACAAACTCAATGAGAGGAAAATGATTATCCCAACTACCATTGAAGTCAATCATACACGCTCTCAACATGTACTTGAGTGTCTAAATAGTTCGCTCCGCCTGACCACCGGTTTGCGAATGAAATGCCGTGCTAAACTTGACCTGAGTACCAAGTCTCTTTTGAAATGATCTCCAAAACTGGAAGGTAAACTGAGTACCTCTATCTGATATGATGGACAAGGGCAGTCCATGCAATCGAACTAGATCACGAATGTACAACTTAGCATAGTCCTCCGCTGAATCGGTAGTTTTGACTGGTAGGAAATGAGCTACTTTGGTCAACCTGTCTACAACCACCCAAATGGAGTCATACTGTCGACGAGTGCGAGGCAACCCTGTTATGAAGTACATATTGATCTCCTCCCACTTCCAAGTGGTAATAATGATGTCTTGAAGTATAGTTCCTTGTCTTTGATGATCCACTTTCACCTGTTGACAATTCGGGCACTTAGCCACAAATTCTGCAATATGTCCTGCTTCATGCCATTCCTCCAATAAACTTCCTGTAGGTCACGGTACATCTTGGTGGAACCAAGATGTATAGAGTACCCAGAACCATGAGCCTCATGAAAAATCCAATCTCTCAAATCAACAATATCCGGTACACACAGTCGACCCTGATATCGGAGCACACCATCTCCCCTTTTGGAGAAGACCTCTACCTTTTGATTTTGAACGGCTTCCTTCAGCTTCACCAATATAGGATCCTCGTCTTGTCTAGCTTTTACATCAATCACCAAGGACAATTCTGATCCGTTCTGAAGAATGACACCAGCATTGGTCGAGTCAACTAAATTAACTCCCAACCGTGCAAGCCAATGACCATCCCTCACCAGCTCCTTCCTCCCCTCATCTACATGGGACAATATCCATAGAAAGCCTACTAAGAGCATATGCCACCATGTTAGCATTGTTCGGATGGTAAAGGACACTCATATCATAGTTCTTGAGTAACTTTAACCACCTCCTTTGGCGTAGATATAGATCCTTTTGGGTAAACACATATTGTAGGCTTTTGTGGTTCGTAAACACATGTACGCGGACCCCGTACAAATAGTGTCTCCAAATCTTTAAGGTAAATACTATCGCCGCCAATTCAAGATCATGAGTTGGGTAATTCTGTTCATGGACCTTCAGCTACCTAGAAGCATATGCTATAACCTTACCATGCTGCATCAATACACAATAAAGGACGATCATCGAAGCATCACAATATACCACAAATCCATCGGTACCTTCAGGTAGGGTTAACACTGGTGCTGAGGTGAGTCGAGTCTTCAACTCCTCTAAGCTCCTCTCACAAGCCTCCGACCATTGGAACTTCACTTTCTTTTGGGTCAATATGGTCAATGGAACTGCAATAGATGAAAACCCCTCAACAAATCTCTGATAATACCCAGATAAACCCAAGAAACTCCTGATATCCAAAGGATTCACTGGTCTAGGCCAATTCTTCACTGCTTCTATCTTTTGAGAGTCCACCCGTACACCCTCACTTGACACCACATGGCCCAAAAATGCCACTGATTTTAACCAGAACTCCCATTTACTGAATTTAGCATATAATTGACGATCCTTGAGAGTCTGTAGTACCATCCTCAGATGAGCAGCATGCTCCTCCTCGCTCCGAGAGTATATCAAGATGTCATCTATGAATACGATCACGAACATATCCAAGTACAGCTTGAACACCCTTTTCATCAAATACATAAAATCTACAGGAGCATTCGTTCGTCCAAAAGACATAACTACAAACTCGTAATGTTTACTGAGTCCTGAAGGTTGTTTTGGAGATGTCACTCTCCCGAACCCTAAGCTGATGGTAGTCGGACCTAAGATCTATCTTCAAAAAGCACTTAGCACCCTGAAGCTGGTCAAACAAAACATCAATCCTAGGAAGAGGATACCTGTTCTTGATGGTGACCTTATTCAATTGCTGATAATCAATGCACATACAAAGAGAACCATCTTTCTTTCAGACAAAGAGAACTGGTGCACCCCATGGGATTTGCTAGATCTGATGAAACCCTTGTCTAGGAGGTCCTTCAATTGCTCCTTCAACTCTTTTAGCTCGGCTGGAGACATTCTGTAAGGAAGAATAGATATAGGTTGCGTGTTGGGAAGAAGGTCAATACCAAAATCAATCTCCCGCTCAAGAGGGATTCCCGATAGATCATCTAGGAAGACTTCTAGATACTCACATACTACTGGGACTGAGTGGATAGTCGGGGTCTCGGACGTAACATCCTTAAACCTATCTAGATGGTACATGCAACCCTTATAAATCATCTTTCTAGCGTTAAGGTAGGAAATGTAATGACCTACAAACACCGCTGAACTACCCTTCCACTCTAGGATTGGCTCACCCGGAAATCTAAACTCTATTGCATGGGTTGTACAATTGACTGAGGCATAACATGTAAATAACCAATCCATGCTGAGGATAACATCAAAATCGGTCATGGATAACTCTTAAATCTACTGAGGTGACTTTTTGAAGGATTGTGATAGGGCGACTTCTATACACCCGTCTAGCTATAACTGAATCACCAACTAGAGTAGAGACTTAGAAGGGTTTTGATAAGATTTCGGGACTGACTCCAAAACTACTAGCAACATAGGACATTACAAAATATAAAGTATCCCTTGGATCTAACAATGCATATACATCAAGATGGAATACTAGTAACATACCAGTCGTCGTCGCTGGCCAAAACAGACTGCCAGTCCCAACGAGAGACTAGATGAGTCGTCGTCCTTGGCCACGACTTGTGGTCTGCATTCATCGCCTTCACTAGAAATTACATCCTGATCGTCACCACGAGGCACTTAATGAATCGTTGCTGGTGACCATGACTTGTGGTCACCTCCCGTCCTTTTCACTACCAAAATTAATTGGGGTGTCACCACGGGGGACACCACGACTCATGGTGTACCTGAGGAGCCATGGTGATGACCCGTTAAGTGCACTGCCTATTTTTCTTCTCTCTTTACATCATCCTTGACCACGACTGACCTGATGAGTCGCGATGCTGACCACGACCCGTGGTCACCCAAAAACCAAAATTTCCAACAAGTCCCAGCCTCTCCCAACGGGTCACTTAATGACTCATGGGTTTCCTAACAAGTCACTAGACGATTGTGACCTGGTGTAAAAATTCCTATTTTCTCCGTTTCAACTCCCCGATCTGATCTTAGGGCTTTTGAGGTATTACACTCCGAGAGTAATACGAGGATGTCATCTATGAACACAATCACGAACATGCCTAAGTATAACTTGAACACCCTATTCATCAAATCCATAAAAGATGCAGGAGCATTCGTTATCCCAAAAGACATAACTACAAACTCATAGTGTCCATACCAAGTCCTGAAGGCTATTTTTGGGATGTCACTCTCTCTAACCCTGAGCTGATGATATCCAGATATGAGGTTTATCTTTGTAAAACACTTGGCACCCTGAAGTTGGTTAAACAAGTTATCAATTCTGGGGAGGGGATACCTGTTCTTGACTGTGACCTTGTTCAATTGCCGATAATCAATGCACATCCGAAGGAAGCCATCCTTCTTCCATACAAAGAAAACTGGTGCACCCCACGGGGATTTGGTAGGTCTGATGAAACCCTTGTCTACAAGATTCTTCAACTACTCCTTCAACTCCTTTTGCTCCGCTAGAGCCATTCTATAATGAGGAATAGATATAGGCTATGTATCAGTGAAGGTCAATATCAAAATAGATCTCCCGCTTTGCAGGAATTCTCGATAGATCATCTGGAAACACTTCTGGATATTCGCACACTACAGGAACTAACTGGATAGTCAGGGTTTCGAATGTAGCATCCTTAACCCTAACTAGATGGTACATGCAACCTTTAGAGATCATCTTTCTGGCCTTAAGGTAGGAAATGAAGTGACTTACAAGCACAACTGAACTACCCTTCCACTCTAGGACTGGCTCACCTGGAAATCGGAACTCTACCACACGGGTTATACAATTAACAGAGGAATAACATGCATGTAACCAATCCATGCCAAATATAACATCAAAAGTTATCATGGCTAGCTCTACTAAATCTGCTGAGGTGACTTTTTGAAGGATTGTGATAGGGAAATTTCTATATACCCGTCGAGCTATAACAAAATCACCGACTGGAGGTAGAGACTGAGAAGGGTTTTGATAGGATTTTGGGACTAACTTAGAACCTACTAGAAACATAGGGCGTCTTAGGTGCTGTGGATTTACAACACTTTTGACACTTAAAACTAAGAAAATAGCATGGACTTAGGTATGTTTATGTGGATATAAGGCACTTTTCCTTTGGGTGCAGGATAAATTAGTGTTGGACCTAGAAATTGAAAAAGAAAGCCTGAAGTATGCAAAATATGCTCAAAGTGAAGTCCATAGTACGAGCCATAGGAAGGTCGTACGAGTCGTATTAATGGCCGTGAAAAGTTGCAGAAGTCTAAGGTTGAAGAGATGCAATGTACGAGTTTCAGTACGAGTCGTGGTGATGAAGTCGTGAAAAGAATCAGAAAATTTGCATAAGAGGCTGACTCCTGCTACGAAAAGAAAGTACAAACCGTGGGAAGAAGGTACGAGTCATACCATGGCAATCGTGATAAACTTCAGAAGAATTTTTCAAAGTTTCAGAGTCAAGCCACGGGAGATCAGTACGGATCATAGGATAGAGGTACAAATCATACCAGGATCCAACACTTAGCCAAAATCTAGCCAGTCATGCGAGGTACGAAAGGATGGTACGGGCCGTAGGATGCTGCTGTAGGTCGTAGGTTGAATTGTGATGAAGGCAGAACCAGATATGGAAATTCACCCTGTCAGCCTAGGAAAAGGATTATTGTGTCTACATAAATATATTTTATGTTTTATTTTTAAAGGGAATCGATGAGAGAAGAGATTTTGAGGACAGAAAGAGAGAATTGAGTTGATTCGACTTGTGATCAACCTTTTCTTGAATTCTTCTTATTCTTTGTACTTGTTCTTCAAGATATTGGTGATTAATTAAAGGAAGTGTTTTTCTCATTCATTCTTGTAAGTATTGATTTATGTTCTTAATCATGAATACAATTCACAACCTTACAACTATGAGA
>JACEIK010003452.1:84041-95498 GCA_018107945.1 Datura stramonium | reverse complement strand
ATATAAAATCACATGAAAATGTATAAAATAACTTAGACAACACGACTAATTTAAGTTATAAAGCGTATCACGGGCATGCTATTTTTGCCCGTGATCAATTACCATGATAGAGCTTACGTGGTCCTGACTAATACACTCAAGTTGTCAGAGCTGTCCAAAGCCTTGCCAGGGATAAGGGCGCTACCATGATATCGATATCAAGCTGAAGGCCCCTCAGGGGCAGGGAAAGCTCACAAGGGAGGTCCTAATTAATCTGAAAATACCTATGCTTGCTCGTAGTTCTGAGGCACAGGGTTGACTAAACCCTTAGCCCACTCGGTGCTAGACACTACTCCCAAAAACATGCATATGATATCCATCGTTTTTCAATGAAGCTGAGCCATCGTCTTTTAGTGAAGCTGAATCATAATCATACATGCATAGTCTAAAAATATATCATGAGGAGCCTTGGATCAAACCATATCACAAGCTGAAAAGTGGGAGTCTAGATTCCAAAACTATGTGGTAAGCTAATAACATGATATCAAAGTAAATCTTGAACATACCTAATCATATGGGCTTGACCAAACTTGTACATTCTTTGAAATAGTCAAAATCATGAATATAAATATGGGTAATTCGAAATCATACTTTCATCATACTTGAAAACATAGATCGTAATCTCCACCATGCATGAACTTTCATAATTGGGAATTATAATTGTAAGACTTTTAAATCATAATTTGTAATTGAAAAAATTATAAAACATTCCCATGAATCTTGAAACAACATGAGAAACATGAAGAGAATTTATCCATGACAGATACATAGAAGATTTCACAAATTGGGTTAAGACCCCATAAATTCATCAACTTAGGATTACATGAATTAGAAGAGAATTTGGGAATAGGAGTGAAGGAAGACTTCCATTCATAACCCGACATACCTGGGTACTTCTGATTTCACACCCCTTCTTGAATGCCTAAAGGAATTAGAGGAGAATTTGATGAATTCTAGACTTGATCTCCTTATAAATTCACTAGCCTTGCATGTATGGAAATGGGGAGGTTTAGAATAGGCTGAGTATATTTAAAACTCTTCTAACAGAGCTTAAAATGACATAGTTTAGGACTTAGGATCTTAGGTATTATAGAGAAACCCTTAATAGTTTTGCAGTAGAAATCACTCTGCAGTCCTAACGAGAGATTGGATGAGTCGTTATAAAGACGACGACTTGTTCCTCCTCCTGTCGCCAACACTGGAAAACATTAATCTTCCAGTAACCACGAGGGACACCATGACTCGTGGTGACCTAGTCGTTGGAAACACTGCAAAAAATTCAACGTCCAAGTCAGCTTCTGACCACGACCAACCTAGAAACTCATTTCCCTAACCATGAGTCGTGGCTTCTCTCGTGGTCATCCTCCAGACCAAAAATTTTAGACAACCCCTCCACTTCATGAGTCACTTAATGACTCGTGAAATCTCTTGACGGGTCACTAGACGACTCTTCCTGTGACCTGATGCAGAATTTTCTATTTTCTCTATTTGAACCCTCGGGTCTGATCTTAGGTATTTTTGGGATTTTAGAATATCCTCCCCCTTGGGAATATTCATCCTCAAATGTGAATGAACATACTAAAAAGTTGGGGAATAGAACTGACACCACAATGCTAAACATCTAAAGGTGAAAACTGACGGAGTGACTAACTCAGAATTGAAATACATGATTGAACTGAATTCATAAATCACATATGCATACATTAACATGAAAGAAACTAGGAAAAGTGACTAAACACAAAATAGAATAGAGTTCTAAGGAGAAAACTGATACCTCAAGCTATAAATAGATGTGGGTATTTAGTGATAAGTTGGTAATTCACCAACTCATTAGGCTATTAAGCCAGAATGTTTTCTTAGTTTTTGAGTTTTTATGTGGATTTTATGCCCTTTTTGACTTTGTTGTGTGTAGATGCCTAATGCGAGTAAAAGAGTAAGAAATGGAGAAAAAAGAAGGAAGGGGATGAAATTCCGCATTTCGCCAAAGAAGACCGGTGAAACGCCGGTCAAAATCCGATCACCACTGCCTCTAGGAAAAAAAGCCACCAGCAAAATGCGGGTTGCCAATGGAGAATCGCCAGTACAGTCACCGAATGACACATGAACTGTTGGATTGAAGAGCAAAGAATCGGCGGTGCACGGATGGAGATCGTCAAAACACCGAATGAACAACCGATTGTTACTGGAGTTTATTGAAGGCTCGGATAGTGTAACCGTCGGTCTGCGGATTGTAATCGGCGAACCGCCGATACTTCCACCGATTCTAGAACGCTGCTCAGGGGAAAAATTGTCTAGCACGGAAAAAGAGAGAAGATACCCTATTTTCTTGGATATATATTCTAGAAAATTACTGTGTACTCATCAACTTTCAATTCCTAGCTTTTAGGTCATTCTCTTGGCAGAGAAGAGGAGAATTTGATTGGTAGAATTTGAAAAGAACTATTCACTTTTTTTCTTCTTCTTCTTTCTCTTGATAGAAAGATACTACCATTGTTGAAGACTACTTGTTGAACTTGATTTTGCTACTCTTGTTATTAAATTCAATGATTTTATTATTAAATATGCTTTGGAATTTCTTAATTATGACTAGCTAAATCATTAATTAGAGGTGTGTGATGATGATGCTTAATTAGAGTGGGTATTGGTAGAGTCATCTCAATATTGTTTAACTAAGTGTAAATCTGTTAGATTCTCTTTAATCTATAATTGAAGATCCATTGATTATGATGTAGGTCTAATTGTTCTTACTTGATTGTTGCTTGTAAAAGAATAATTAAGTATTGGGAGGGAATTTAATGGTGGGTATGGATGAGAGATTGTGAAATTGGGCTAGAAATAGTCAAAATTACATTCTCACACCTAATTAGTAGCTAATAGCTAGCAATTAATGTAGCTATTAATCCAAATCTGATCGGGTTAAGCTAATGGCGTCTAGAGGTTTGATAAAACTCTAGCAAGAGGAATTTATAAGGCTGAAAAGCATTAAATACCCATTGTCCTGAGATTATTTACACTAATTGAACTTATGAGATGACCTAGCATGACCCTATCTAGTTAGCATATTATCTACACCACACCTCTAGTCTTTCACATTTTTGTCAACAACCTTGGTAGTTCGAACCAAATTAGCAATTATACTCTATTAAAAATTTCAATCTCCCGAACTTGTTTCTTTCTATGGTATCTCTAAGTGGTGCAAGCTAAATTCAATTTCTCAATCGATACTCGTAATTATCACTCACTAGTCCTTGAGGGATTCGACCCCGACATCCGTCGGGTTATTTGTTTTAATACAGTGACCGTTTATACTCTTTATATGTGGAGTATATTTTGGACGTTATAAAAAATGGCGATGTTGTCGGGGACTAGCGCTTGATATTCTTGTGTTGATTGTGGATTTGAAATAGTTTTGCATCTTAGTTACTTGACGTGATTTTGCTGTGCTTGTTAGGATAACACAACCATATGAGTCATCGCTCCCAAGAATGGAATAGCTCAGTGGAAGGTAAATGGAGAATGAGGAAGATAATTTGATGATGAAGGAGATTGCAGTAGCCATTCTCCTACCACACATAGTAAGGAATGCCGTATTTCATATCACAAGCACTATGCTTCATTTGTTGCAAATGAAGGGACTCTTTGGAGGTAAACCAAGTGAGGACGCGAATCTTCATTTGAGAAATTTCTTGGAGATATGCCATCCCTTCAACATCACTAACATAAGTCTAAAGTTTATCTGGCTAAGGCTTTTCCCATTTTCTCTGACGGGAGACGAAATGATGTGGTTGGAAGAATTTCCTCCTGGTTGTATGACATCTTGGCAAGAATTAACCGAAGCCTTTTTGGATCATTTCTTCCCTCCATCGAAAATGTTGCAGCAGAGGGATGACATCACAAATTTCAAGCAAGAGCCTAGAGAGTCTTTGCATGAGGCATGGCTACAGTTCAAAAAGAAGGTCGCTCTTTGTCCCAATCATGGACTTCTTAATGGAGTGCTTCTCCAAAGCTTTTACTGAGACCTCGACTCCATCAACAAATCCGTTTCCAACAATTTAGCCGGAGGGTCTATTATGGATCAAAAATATGGGTTGGATAAAGCCCTTTTGGACTAAAGACGAAAACCAATAGGGCCTGGCACATGAGAGAGACAAATGTATCTACACACGAGATCAGCTCTAGTGCATTGACGGTTGAGTTGCGAAAAAGAGATGAAGAGCGAGATGAAAATCTTGCTAAAATGTTGACACATCTTAAACTAATGACCAAACATGTGATAGGGGTAGGCCCCAAGATGGTGAATGCTATAGGCATGCAAAGTCCTTTGCAATATGAAGGAGAATCATCGCCACTGAGGTATGAGGAAGAATGCCAATACATGGGAAATCAAATGGGAGGTCCTCGACCAAGGTTTCAGGGGACCAATCAAGGCCTTTGGCGCCCAAGGGACGAAAACCAAGGATGGAGAAACCATGATGCACAGGGATTACCCGAAAGAAATGAAAGATAGGGAAATATAGAGAAAAATCAAGAGGGAGACCGCTATCTCTGAAGTTAAAACCCATATGTTCCCCCTCAAAAAGCTGGAAATGCCCAAAGTCAGCTAGGTGTGAGCGATGTTGGAGCTCAAAAATTGAAAAGATGTTAGCAAGAGCACTAAAAAAAGTGGAATCAACCGACAGGGGGTCAAGGAATTGAGAGGGGAGGTGTGTCTAACCTTTCCCAAATGGTGAGCTCTCATTCAGCCTCCATTAAGCATTTGGAAGCTCAAATGAATCACTTGTCCGCTCAAATGAACCCCCGAATGAAGGGAATGCTCCAAAGTGACACAATGCCAAACCCGAAGAAAGATAGTCAATGCATGGCTATTGTCACTAGGAGTGGTAAAGTGGTTGGAGACGCAAGATTGAAGCCCAAGGAGGATAAGGCTCCCAAATCAAATGAGGAAAATGAAATTGATGAGATGCCAAAGACACCGAGTGGTGAAAAGGGTGAAGAGGAAGGTGAGGGGAAGGATGATGAAAATCCCCCACATTGATGAAGATGAGGTGGGCATGAAGGCCCCAAATGATGAAAAGGTTGAAGCAAGAGCTCCACCCCTCTATACACAATGGTTGGACAAGAAAAAGAAGGACGATCAGTTCAACAAATTCATTGACATGTTCAGCAAATTGTCTATTAATATACTGTTGGTAGATGCCATTCTCCAAATGCCAGGATATGCTAAATTCATGAAGGAGTTGCTGAAAAAGAAGAAGGTGATTGATGTAGGTAGCAAGGAGACGACGCACCATTGTAATGCGATGATGATGAGCAATATTCCCCCAAGAAGGAAGAGCCTGGAGCTTTCACAATCCCTTGTACAATGTGGATATGTATGTCCAAGAAAGCTCTATGCGATCTTGGTGCCAACATAAATCTAATGCCCTTGATAATTTTCAAGAAGTTGGAACTTGGAAGCACGAAGCCTACTCTATGAGGTTTCTCATGGATTGTTCCATTAAAAAACTTATGGGATGGGGGTATTAGAAGATGTGTTGGTGAGGGTGGATAAATTCATTCTACCAGCTGATATTGTAGTCCTCGATTGTGAAATGGATGTGGAGGTACCATTATTTTTGGGAGATCATTGCTCGCGATGGGGAGAGTTGTTGTTGATGTGGAGCTAGGGGAGCTCAAGTTCAGAGTTGGATGTGAAGAATTTACCTTCAAGGTGTGTCCGTCAGCTGAAACTCCCACCGAATGCAAGGTGATTGGGGTGTTGCAGAAAGAGGATGAGAATAGTGGAATTGAGATGGAAGAGACGAAGTCAGAGGATGATCTGTTGAAGAAGAATTGTTAAATGACAGCTACGTCGTGCCACGATATTAACTAAGGAACTTTTTGGGAGGCAACTCAAGTGTTATATTTGATTTATTTTATGTCGTTGTTGTTTTTATTTTTGTAGGATCAATGAAGTGAGGAGCAAAGAGGGAAATAACCACAACAACGTGGGAACCGCACTGGACTGGCGAATCACCGATCCAGAAGTGCGAACCGCCGCCTCATGTCACGAGAATATAGAAGGTTCGGAGTTTGAGCATTTGACCGGTGGACACAGCGGCAAACCGACGAAGCAGAAATGTGTACTGCCGGTATATCACCGATACAACATAGATCACCTGAAGCATTGGGGGCATAAGTGGCGGACTTCCGATCCAGTTGGAAAATCGCCGGTCAATAGCTAGTGGAGACACAGTGAATTGGGCATTATTTCAAGTGTAAAAGGTAAAGAGGCGGAACACTGGTTTAATTTGGGGAATCGACGATGTAGCGCCGGTCGAGGTACAATTTTGTTTCAGAATTTAAATCAAATGTGGACCTACCTGACCCCAAATACTTTCTTGAGTCACACTATTCTGCATAATATTCTCTTTTAGATCCCCCTTTTACCATTTTTTCCACACCCTTTTTGTCTTCCTAATACCCAACCTTTCCACTTTTCCATATTTCCCTCTTTCCCACCTTTCCACTTCCTACCAACACATTAACTCACCATTACTACCCCACCTTCTCCCCAACATATTACTATCTCACCTTCCCCCTATAAAACTCTCCAATTCCTTCACTAAAATTCTCACTACACTCATCCACAATCCCATCCTCCTTCTCTACTACACAAACTTTGAAGCTACCATTGCTGAAAGTTGCTAAGCTCCAACAAACTCGTCTTTGAAAAATTCTTTCCTAAAGTGTGGTAATGTATCCTTGTCTCTTTTATGTTCTCATTAATGGCACATAAATAGTATTTTTTATGCATCTTAGGACTCCTTTCCCTTCCTTTTTACTGCCTTTCCTTCTCATTTGATTCATGGTTGATGGTTTATTTGTTGAAATGTTTGGGGGATAGAAGTGTATGGTTGAAATGGGTGTGGGATAGGTGTGATATTTATGTGAATTTGAATGGGGTGAAGTATGAGTAACCCACTAGGATTGAAATGTCATGTTTTACCGGATGATAGATTGGGTGACGCCATTCTTAAGGGTAAAGCATCATTTGAGCACTTTTTCATGTGTAGAGTTGATGATTCACTAATGTGTGGGTGTATATGAATGGGTTCCATTGAAATGTGTGGAATTTTATTTGGGGACAATGAAGTTCGGTGATTCTTCAGTAGGGTCCGGTGAAACATCGATGGAACGCCGGTCCAATCTGTAGTTAGCTTCAGGCCACTGCTTGGATACCGTGTTGCATTGGCGATTCGCAGATTAGTAGTGAGTCTCCCCTTGTCGCCGGTAGACTATTGGTATGCTCAGTATTCTTCTGTGCATCAGCGCGTCAGCGGCGGTTCGCGGACTCCTCCTGCGACTCGCCGGTATGTCGCCGATGTTGTTGGTTCAGACTGATGGGAAAGCTAAGCGGACCATTCAAACCTTGGAAGATATACCAAGAGCGTGCGCGATTGATTTTAAAGGTAATTGGGATGACCATTTGCCTCTTATCGAGTTTGCGTACAACAACAACTAGCATTCTAGCATACAAATGGCCCCGTTTGAAGCATTGTATAGTAGATGGTGTAGATCTCCAATAGGGTGGTTTGAAGTTGGTGCAACTACCTTGATAGGGAAAGACTCGGTTCATGAGGCAATGCAGAAAGTTCAGCTCATCCGAGAGAGGTTGAAAACAACTCAGAGCCGCCAGAAATCTTATGCCGATGTGTGGAGAAGAGAGTTGGAGTTTGCAGTTGATGACTGGGTATACCTGAAAATTTCGCCCATGAAAGGGGTGATGAGGTTTGGAAAGAAGGGGAAGCTCAGTCCGAGGTATGTGGGACCTTATAAAATTTTGAGACGTATCGGCAATGTGGCTTATGAACTAGAGTTACCTTCAGAATTAGCAGTTGTACATCCAGTTTTTCATGTGTCACTTTTGAAGAAGTGCATCGGAGATCCAACCTCAATTGTGCCATTGGACAGTGTAGGAGTAAAAGATAGTCTCTCATATGAGGAAGTACCAGTCTAGATCCTTGACCGTCAGGTGCATAAGTTGAGGAACAAGGAAATAGCTTTAGTCAAAGTCTTATGCATAATTTAGCAGGTTGAGGGAGTTACGTGGGAGGCCGAAGCAGATATGGTGGCCAAATACCTGGACTTGTTCTCTACCGGCTTTAGTACAGCTTGAGATATTATCTATGATCCTACAACTCAGTTTAGTTTTCATGACTCAGTTCAGATGTTCAAGTCTCTTTAATGTTTTTGAATGTATGTATGATAAGTAAATTCAGTTCAATTATGTATTTTGAAATGGAGGTAGTCATTCCGGCAGTTTTGAAGTCAAATGAGCAGTATGTGGAAATTTTGATTGCTATTTTCTGCTTCCTGTGTGTTTTTCTAACATTCGAGGACGAATGTTTATAAGGGGGAGATATTGTAATGCCTCAAAAACTCAAAATCTAATTACGGGACTTAAATCAGAAAATCTAGAAAATTGCAAAAATGTTGCAGGACGACCCACCTGACGAGTCGTTAAGCAACCTCACGACTCATTAGGTGAACCTTGAGGAGAAGGCGAGATAATGTAAAGGAGGGAGGTAGTGTACCTAACGAGGGACGTCACGAGTCGTGGTCACTGACCATGACCCATTAAGTCACTCGTGGTCAGGCCTGAGTTAGGACTATTTTTAGTTGACCAGTGTACTTGACGAGTGGGTGAAACAAGTCGTCACTTGTGGCAATGACTCGTTAAGTGACTTGTTACCTAGTCTATGGTTAAATATTCACCAGTGAACCAGTGTGGTCCACGACTAGTGACCACGACTCGTTAGGTCCCTCGTGGTGACTTACTGAGGATCCCTGGCAGTGTTCTTGACGGGGGTGATCACGAGTGGTGGTTAGTTACCACGACCCATTAGGTCACACGTTAGGGACACTTGATAGTTTTTTCCTAGACAGTTTCTAAGGGCTATTTAGTAATTTCCTACCCTCCCAAGCTTTAAACTACATCATTTTAGCACCACTTTCAGACATTTTAGTAGGGGTAATGGGTTCTTTTCCTCATTCCCCAGTCAAACTTCCCAGAAATAGAATGCAGAGTTCCTCTCAGAGAAGTTCAGAGCTTCAAACTAGGGTAGATCCTTCTTCTTCAATTCTCCAGCAATTTCTCCAGGCTTCTTCGTTAGGTATGTAGGAATTCAACAAGGGAATTGTCCTTCCCTTGTGTCCCTCAAAATCCTGCTATAACTCCCTTATCAGTTTTAGCCCTGAGCTTTCGAATACGAATGAATTCTAAGTTATTTTTTCATTAATTTCGCCTGGAATAAGTATCCATGTGGGTTGTTCATATTATCTTCATCCATTCCTAATTAAATTGTCAATGTTCGTACAAAAGTGAATTTAAGCCCTAACTTTCGAGTAATGGTTCTTGCTTATTAAATTTTATCTAGTGAATGAAGAATTTTTTGGACTGAATTTCCTATAAATTCTTACTATATATTTATTGAGCAATTATTTCATTGATAAGGATGATTTAGCCTTGTCGGATGAGATTTCTTTAATTCTTTAATTGTTTCCATATTATGAAATTCCTGTGTTGTTGGGATAAGTTGAGTTCTCTATTAGTTTCTAGTAGTTCAGAGCAGTTAGAATGTAGAATCTCTTCAGAATATTTTAGAAAATCATCAACTGATCAGTTTGACTTCAGTCTTATTTCAAGGTGTCAGTGGTGCCTCTCAGTTATTAGAATCAGACTCAGATTATAGTTTTTGGTCCATTAGGCGGTCATGACATTTTAGCATATAGCTCTGACCATCCCCAGGACCCTAGTTCAGTTACAACTTGTTCTTAGATGGTTAGGAAGCTTCCCGACAAGCAGCTCTGACCAGTCTAGAACCTAGTTTTAGAATCTAGTCCGATAAGACTCTCAGGGTACATGCAGTTATACGTCCCTGACTAGTCTTGGACCCCAATTTTGAGCTATCAACTTAGTAGTTCAGTTTAGGTTTTCCAGTGGTAGTAGAACTTAGCACTGAGTGGAGCAGGGTTCCAGCGCACCCAGGTTCCCAAAACTACGTTTCCAGCTTAGGTTACAACATTACTTGGTCTGGTTGGCCCCAGACTTTTGTGTTCACCTAGTTCATGCCTTTATACCCTGGAAAGGTATATTGGGTCCTACTAGTGGGGTGTATACATTGGACTCCACGTATAGCTCACGTGGTTACATGTTAGCTGTAGACTCTCCCACTAGTCAGTCCAGTCCAATTTCAGAATAAGCAGCTCTTTTAAGTTCTAGTCTATTAGTTAGCTCAGTTAGATCAGAATCTCAAACTTAGTACCTTCAGACTTAGGACATGCCTTGACCATCAGACAGGGTCATCTTGACCACCTCAGATTTCTTTAGCAGTACAGTGCAGTTTACTTTTTGGTCATTGCATGTCACATCAGTTCAGACATTATACCCAGTTATGTTTTTATTCCACTTACATAGTACATTCAAAGTACTAACACATACTTTTATGCTGTATCATTTCATGATACAACTGCAGGTTCTCTAACTCAGCACTGCTAGACACCGTAGTTCGGATTCTCCATCTTAGCAGTTGAAGTGTGAGTCCTCATCATGTGAGGTAATTATTTCATTCCTTAAGTTATTTCATAGTTTCAGTTAGACTTAGAGTTAGCTTGGGGTTCAGTTAGACTTAGAGTTAGCTTGGGATTTGTCCCAGCAACTCCTCAGTTAGATGTCTTTCAGACAGACATGATTTTCAGACTTATCAGTATTATTCAAATGTTTTGAACTTTATGTTTTTCGACTTGTCTTTCATAAATATTTTATGATATTATTTCGAAGTTCCGTTGTGCATGTTCACTCGAAAGTCTAGTGACTGATAGACCAGGGGTTGACTTGGGATGACCTGTGGCTTCAAGTACCGTATTACGTCCAGGGTGTAGGCTCAGGGCGTGACAGATACATGGAATACACGGTGCCCGGAAGCTAATTCTGAGGGAAACTCCAACTCATAAGCCACCTTGCCAACCCATTTTACAATCTGATACGGGCTGACATAGCGGGGACTAAGTTTCCTCTTCTTTCCGAACCTCATCACTCCCTTCGTGGGAGACACCTTCAGAAAGACCAAGTCATCAACTTCAAATTCTAATTCCCTTTTTCCTCATATCGGCATAGGACTTTTGGCGACTCTGAGCAATTTTCAACTTTTCCCTTATCAACTTAACCTTCTCTATAGCCTGATGAACCAAATCTGGTCCTATCATCGCCACTTCACCAACCTCAAACCAACCAATGGACAACCTACATCTCCGCCCATAGATAGCCTCGAACGAAGCTGATGAGCCCGCAAGTGTACGGGTCGTACAAGTAATACAGTGGCTCTTTTGAAGAACCGGATTATCGAACCCACAGGAATAGGAATACGGGGTGAAATC
>JACEIK010003452.1:0-69972 GCA_018107945.1 Datura stramonium | reverse complement strand
AAACTCTTCTTTACACTGTTGTCTTCATTCTTATAGTTTTAGTAAATTAACACTTGAAAAGGTTTCACCCCGTAGTCCAGTACCTGTGGGTTCGACATTCTGGTTCTTAAAAAGAGCCACTATATTACTTGCACGACCCGTACACTTGCGGGCTCAACAGTTGTGAGAATCAGTTACTATCATTCCTGGACCTTTTGACCTCTGTCTCTCTCATATGCGCCGCCTCCATCTGCTGGGAGTATAAAACTATCCGAGGGAAGTCCATGTCCTGTTGGAGCATAGTGGTCCAACAATCCTTTTCCAAATAGCCCGCTACTCTATGAACGAACCTGCTCACTCGCGCCCTCTAATCAGCCACTAACTCCGGGGCGTACTTTGATAGGCGAGTGAACTGAAGAGCATACTTATGCATCATCATCCTCCCTTGTTTCAGATTTACGAACTCAACTGCCTTCAGCTCCCTCATCTCACGAGGGAAGAACCGATCCAAGAACGGAACATGGAACTCCTCCCAAGTGACTGGGCCTACTCCGGCGATCTTGCTATCTTTCCATTAGCGAAACCATATGTGCATGACCCCTTTCAAATGGTACGAGGACAACTCCTTGCACTCAACTCCATTCACTCCCATGACTTGGGTGATCTTCACAATCTCATCTATGAACTTATGCGGGATCTCATCTACTTTTGACCCGAGGAACTTTGGTGGGTTCATTCTCAAGAAATCCCTAACTCAAGCCGCCGCTGCATAGCCATTTTGTGGAACATATGCAATCGCCTGCTGATTGAAATGAGCAGTCAAGGCCTGCACGAGCATTTGAATAGCTGCCCAAAACTCAGCACGGGCAACCAACTCCAGTGCCTGGTGCTCCTGAACTGGTGGGGCCTGCTGGTGCCCGTTTCCATTGCAATCCTCTTGGTCATCTCCATTTCCATTCCTTCTACCATTTACTCTTCAAGGAGCCATGATTCAGCAATTGCGAATAGCACGAGTTAGAAGGATATGGAGACTTTTCATTGCACGACATAGATCATGAAAGAAGGGAACATTTCATAAACGTTTCGTAGCCTCTTCGTCATAAGTGTTGTACGATTCACACCCATGAAAAAGACTCTACTTAACCTAACTTTCAAATACCCTAGGACACTATAAACCTACGTCTCTAATACCAAGTTTGTCACAACCCGAATGGAGGCCCGGATCGCAACACGGGACAAGGAGCCCCGCGAGACTCCAAGTCAACCCATGACATAAGCATACATCTAACTCGATCAATAAAATAGAATAATCAACAAGATAATCATAGCCGAAGTCTAGATTAAACATAACATCAGAATACACAATCTGAAGCTGAATAGATCCATATGTTTGAAAAGACTCTAAACATGAAGAGTTGATGGGACAAGACACCAACTAGCTTAATAAAGCTGAAACTGAAAATACATAGAGAAAATTTGTATAAGTCTAGTCCTCGTGAGATGAGGACTCACCAACAACTTATGATGTTATCTCAGAAGATTGACTATGAGCGGCGCTGAACCTGAGAGCCGAGTCTTGTTTCATGAAAGGATACAACATAGAGTATGCGGTCAGTAAGTGGAATGTACCGAGTATGTAAGGTAAGTAAAACTGCTTAAGTAAGTAAAATCACTTATAGACAATGCATAATGTAAAACGTGAACAATAAGAATCTGAGAGTAGGGCTTGCGTGCATTCTTTTTGAAATCATGATCTCATCATAACGTAACATAACTTAATATCATAATTGAATCGATTGACTTAAAGATCAAATCTGATAGTCATGAATAAAACTTAATATTGAGTCAAACTTGCTTCAGAACACATATTGATTTATATAACATGAATGATAGAATGCATATTTGAAATAATGAGGAATAATGGGAGATTCGTCTTTTAACCGACATACCATGATAGAGCTTACGTGGTCCCAACTATCACACTCAAGTGGGTAGAGCCATCCCAAGCCTTGCCAGGGGTAGGGACGATATCATGATATCGATATCAAGCTCATGGCCCCATAGGGCAAGGTATAGCTCACAAGAGTGCTCCAAAAGTAATATATATAATAATATAAACCTACGTTGGCATGTTTTTCTGAGGTATAGGGTGATTGACCCTTAGCCTACTCGGTGCTAGACGCTACTCCCAAAAACACATGCATATGCTCTCTATCATTTTTCAACGAAACTCAACATCGTATATTGACGAAGCTCAATGACCAAATACATCTCAAATATGAAATTATGAATATGAGAATCTTTAACTCCAACCATACCACAAGCTGACAATTAATTGGGAGTCTTTGCTCCAAAACTATGTGGTAAGCTTAGTTCGGGGAAAATCATAAATCATACTTGATCATGTGGGCATTGCCTAATACTTTAACATGCTTGAAAATTGTTAATTCATATAAAAACATGATTATAAACATGGGTAGCTTGAAAACATGCTTTTCATTATAATATCTCATCATCATCATACATTCATCACAAATCTCATCTTTCATGAACTTCTAATCAATGGACTTTTTAATTCATAAAACTAGAAACATGATTTTAAGTGAAAACAATATAAACCTTGCTCATAAATCATAATTCAATAGTAGAAACATATTTAGATCATACCCATGCAGATAATTAGGAATTTCATGCATTGGGTTAAAACCCCGTAGATTGGACATAGGAAATTCATAATTTAGAGAGGGATTGGGCATGGGTGTGAAAGGATTCACCCATTCATAAGCCTACATACCTGGGGGATATCAAATTTCACCACTCATAAAAATCCCAATGGAAAATTGAAGAAAACCTTGAAGAACAAGCTTGATCACCTCCTCAATTCCCTAATTTTGCATGCATGGATATGAATAAGCCTAGGATAGGTTTTACCCTTAATAAACACTGAATTTCGAGCCTTAAACGACGTAGTTTAGGACCTTAGGACCTAGGAATGATGAAAAGGCCCTTAATGAAATCCATTAAAATTCTGCACTAGGTGAACCCACGAATGGTCCCATGACGATACATGATACCACGACCCGTGGTATCGAGACGTTGGATCCAATGCCTGATTTCACACTTTCAGAATCCCCTCCCACAACTCGATAGGCTGAGTCATTCCTTCAAGCAATGATCTGTTGCTTGGTCCGTTGTTTCCCCCTTTAGGTTCTGCACCAATCCTTCCCACGAGCCACACCATGACTCGTTCTTTCCTCCAAAGAGTCGTGGTTTTATTATGTTATATAGACTGGAGATTTCTATTACTCCTTCCCATGACTGGTGATCACGACCCGTTAGTCCTCACGACGAATCGTCCCACGACCCGTTACTCCCCCTTAGATTGAGAACCAGTTCCCACCATGACTCCACATAATGACTTGTTGTATCAAACAATGGGTCCTTAATTCAGTCGTTACTTCCAACTATTACTAGGTAGTATCTTCCCATGACTACTTCACACAGGTCGTTGGTTGGACCAACGATCCGTTGGGTCATCCGTTCTGTGGAATTTTTCCCAGATTCAGCCAACTCCCATATTTAGATCCGGGGTCTACTCTTAGGCACTTCCGAGGTATTACAGCCTGTTGATTAACCTGGGAGGCCAGGTCCTGCGCTAACATCTGAATGGCTGCCCTGAAATCCATGTGGGCAACTAGCTTGGGGATATGCTCCTCGTGGGCTGGTGGGGCCTGCTGATGCCCGTCTCCATTGCAATTCTCATAGCCATTTCTGTTTCTATTTCTCCTTCCATTAACTCTGCAGGGAGGCATGATTCTGCAAACGTGTATAGCACGAGTTAGAAGGATTGAGAGTCATTTTATCGCACGACTGAGATCATGAAAGAAGGGATCATTTCCTATACGTCTCGTAGCCTCTTCGTCATAAGTGTGGTGCGCTTCACACCCATGAAAAATACTTTACTTAACGTGTCTTTTGGACACCCTAGGAAACTTAAAAACCTAATTCTTTGATACCAAGTTTGTCACGACTCGAACATAGGCCCGGATCGAGATACGGGGCAAGAAACCCCGAGAGACTCCAAGTCAACCTTTGACATGAACGTATGTCTAACTCAACATAGATAAGTGGAAGATCATCATAAATATCATGGCAGAAGTCTAAACAACATAACATCAGAATACATACATCAATCTAAAGTTGAATACAACTATGCCCGAGAAGCCTCTAGTATTGACGAGTTGATGGGACAAGAACCAACTAACTCACTAAAATCTGAAAACTAAAAATACGCCATACAAATGATAAGAAGGGCCCTCGCAATATGGGGACTCACCAACTGAGGCTGAGGAAAGCTAACTCCGAGAATATGACTAGCGACGGGACTAAGTCTAGATTGGATCCTGTATCATGAAATGATAAAGCATAGAGTATGCGGTCAGTACATAGAATGTACTGGGTATGCAAGGTAAGTAAAACTGCTAAGTAAAATCATTAAACATACATAGTATAAAACATCATCAAGATAAGATTCTGAGAGTAGGGTTGCGTGCTATTTTCTGAAATCATGATATGAACATAACTGAACCTCATAACTGAATCGAATGACCCAAAACTGAAAATAGATAATCATAAGTAAAACTGAACATTGGGACAAACCTGCTTAAAACATAATATCATGACTGATGTACATGCATAACTAAAATTATGAGGAATAATGAGAGACTCGTCATATAATCGACATTACCACGATAGAGCTTACGTGGTCCCAACTATCACACTCAAGTGGGTAGAGCCGTCCAAAACCTTACCAGGGCTAAGGACGCTACCATGATATCGATATCAAGCTCAAGGCTCATTTGGGGGCAAGAGAAAGCTCTGAGGGAGGTCCCAAATAATCTGATCATACCTATGTTGGCGCGTAGTTCTAAGGCATAGGGTTGACTGACCCTTAGCCTACTCAATGCTAGACACTACTTCCAAAAACATGCATATGCTCTCCATTGTGTTTCAATGAAGCTGACCATCGTCTAGTGACGAAGCTAAATAATAACATACATGAATAATATGAAATCACAACATGAGGATCCTTGGCTAATATCATACCACAAGTTTAAAAATAATGGGAGTCTTGACTCCAAAACCATGTGGTAAGCTAATTCATGAAATCATAAGACATACTTGATCATATGGGCTTTCCCAATAGTTAAACATACTTGAAATCAACTTGATTCACCTTGAAAACATGAACATAAAAATGGGTATTTAAAAATCATATTTTCTTCATAAACATCACATCATACTTGAGCATATATCTCATAGATCTCAACTTTCAGGAACATTCATGGATGGGCATCATAGTTTAGAAAACTTTAAAACATAATTCATAATTTAAAACATCATAAAATCTACCCATTAATCATAATTCATCATTTAAAACATGCTTAGATCATACCCATGAATAAAACTTAGAAATTCATGCATTGAGTAGGAACCCCATGGAATCATCAAGTAGAACATCATGAATTGAGAGGAATTTGGGAATGGGTGTGAATAATTGCACCCATCCATAGCCTTACATACCTGAAAGGATTAGATTTTCACACTTCCTTGATTGCCCAAAGAGAATTGAGGAAGAACCTTGAAGAACTAGGCTTTGGTCACCTCTCAAACATCTATACTTGCATGCATGAATTATGATAGGCTTAGAATGACTTAACTGTTCTTTAAACACTCCATTATGACCTTAAAATGATGTAGTTTAGGCCTTAGGAACATAGGAATTACGAAAAATCCCTTAATAAACTCATAGGAAAAAATAGACTGCATGTCCCAATAAGGGATTGGACGAGTCGTCGCCACTGGCCACGGCTCATGCTCACCTCTCATCATCTTCACTGGAACTTACATCTTGATCATCACCACGAGGAACTTAACGAATTGTTACTGGTGACCACGACTCGTGATCACCTTCCGTTACCTTCACTGCTAGAATTCTTCTGTGGGTCACAACGGGGGACACCACAACTCATTGTGTACCCGGTGATTCAAGGTGATGACCCTATTTTGTGCACTATCGATTCTTCCTTCATCCTTCAACAACCCTTGGCCACGATTGACCTGACAAGTTGTGATGCTGGCCACGACTCATGGTCACATCCATTGGCCACCCAAAGTTAAAATTTCAAACAAGTCCCAGCCTCTCCCCATAGGTCACTTAACGACTCATGAGGTTCCTAACGAGTCACTAGACGACTCATCCTGTGACTTGATGCAGAAATTCTTATTTTCTCTGTTTCAACTCCCGGGTCTAATCTTAGGACTTTTGGAGTATAAGAAAAGATTATGTTATTCCAGACCGCTATTAGATTCCTTGATCATGACTTATATCAAGGAACCTATAAATCCATTTGTAGAGCCATAGAGTTCTCATCCAAAATTTTAGATGAATTAATTGATAAAACTCAGCCAGAAATTTTTAGGAAGTCTCAATTATGTTGCAGATTTTATTCCAAATATTAGACAGGTTTATAAGACTCTTTATTAGCGTATTAAGAAGTATCTAGTCCCGTAGGGATTAGAGAAAACAGAGACAGTCTAAAATATAAAATCAATAGTTCAAAAACTTTCATGTCTAGGAATACCACATCCAAATGCATTCATGATAGTAGAAACCGATGCCTTCGACATAGGATATGGAGGCATCCTTAAACAGAGAATCTCCCTCGAAAACCCAAAACAATTAGTACGATTCACTTCAAGAATCTGAAATAATGCTAAGAGAAGTTACAGCACCATTAAAAAGGAAATTTTGGCTGTAGTGTTATGTATCACCAAATTTCAAGAAGATTTTATAAATAATTTTTTTTACTACGAGTAGACTACAAAGCAGACAAAGATGTTTTACAAAAAGATGTAAAAAACCTAGTTTCTAAACAAATATTTTCTAGATGGTAGGCTTTGTTATCCAGCTTTGATTTTCAAATCAAATTTATAAAAGGAGAAAATAATTCTCTCCCAGATTTTTTAACTAGGAAATTCCAACAGGGAACTAAGTGAGACCTGGAACACCAGGTACAAGGCCCTTGAGGCCTCCATTTCATCCCTTCAAACCAGAAGAAATAATGAAAAGACCTTTCAAAGAAGAGGAAAAACCAAAGCCAGAAAATAGATATTCAGTTCTGGAAGAATTCCCATCTCTTCCAAAAGCTACTATTCCATCCTCATTAAAGGAATTCATAACTAGTCAGACTAGATTACAACAATTAAAATCAGTTTTTAAAGGAGACTCCTCATCATGTGATAAAACTATTTCTATCCAAACAAAGGATAGCTATAAAATAAAGCCACCAGAGACATACTCTAAGGCGGTTCTACCAGCGACTCGTGAAAAGAAAATGGAGAAAAATATTCCAAATAAACAGTAGTTTGAGATAACAGTTTTACATGTACTGCTGATCATGGCCCTCCATAAAAATATGAAGGTTTTGGAGTACCAGAGTTACTAAAACCCTTCTACATATATTGGAATTATGTGGAGACAAATGATCCCTTTAAACCCCAAAGGTATTATGAGTTCATTGTAACAGATACCAATTCAGTAAAATTGAGCATTAATTAAAATGTTAGGATAATCTCGACATTATTCAATACTCGAAGTTCACAATTAAAAGAATTTTAAGTCCGTTTGAATGGTTTGTAGATAATCTACATACACCCATTCCCCTATCCAGAGCCCATAGACCCCAGACGTATAACTGGTATGATTATAAGGCATCCTGGTATAACTTTATGTATCTAAGGCCCAACACTCATTCTTGGTTTGTCAAGTATTCAGAAGATATGAAAAGAGCAATCATCCCTAGATGATTTTATGAATGGTGGAACCAATTCGGAGGAAATAAACAAGTATTGTCAAAACATTTTCAAACACAATTTGAAATATTCCAGGTAGGGCAAAATATTTCTACCCTACCAGAAAATATTAAATTGTGTAAATTTTTTATTGCAAAAAGAATTTCAAACATTATCAGTTGGTCCTTTAATATTTATGAATTTGAAAGAATTAAATATCTGAGTAAGACCATCAAAATTAAAGGATGGGCACAAACACCCCAGGAAGATAAGGGAACTTCAAGTTCTTCATTACGACAGGAATCCCAGTTGTCTAAGGAAGAATTTAAAAGAAAGCTCCAGCAAGCCTTGTCAAACTTGGAAAAAGATACCAAATAAAAACAGATAATAGAATTATTAGATACTGCATCCTCCCATACAAGTGAACCGAGCAATAGAGACATGTTGGATCCGCAAGGAATATCTCAAGCTTATCTTTTCAACTAAAGAAGACAGCCGGACTACCCTTTTAAAAAAATAAAAGGTTATTACGAAATTAAACAGCCAAAAGAGTGGATCTTGCAGGAATTCACCCAAAAATCAATCAGCAAAAGGACAACAGGGAATCTCTGCAGACTCCCATGCCACATGCAGACAAACCAAAAAAGGACAGGGAATCTTTACAGACTCCCATGCCACATGAAGACGAATCTTCATCAAATACCCATGCCACATGAAGATGAATCTTCATCAAATACCCATGCCACATCAGGACAAAGATAATAACTTTTAGGAAAAACAATTTTCAAGAAGATGAAGACGACGTATAAATAGATTCGTGTAGAATTAAATTCGCCACATATGGACACGTGTATAATAGATAGCAGTTAGAAATTAAATGAGTCATCAGATTTTAGGTCTATTTAAGACCTTCACCTTTTATCAATAGGTGCATTCAGAAAAAACTACACTCACTTCCTTATTTACCAAATCCCTCTATCTTCCCCTCTATGTTCTCTGTATTTCCTTCATATCAATAAATAGCTCTTTGTAAGTATTTTTCACTTCTACTTTATTATTACTTGTGGTATTTTCTTTCATTTTGATCATGTCTTTATAATTAATTTTCAAGTAATTTTCAAGTTGTTTTTACGATCCATTAAATGGTATCAGAGCCATGTTGGCTGGGAGGAGTATGAGTTTGAGTTGCTAAATTTTTATACTATCCTAGAGCCAATTGAAATTATGTTGCTCTTGAACGATAATTTCTATGTTGTAGTTTTACTGATACACTTCTCTAGTTTCTTAATTTTATTCCTTAAGTTGGGTAACCATTTAATCACGATCTAGATGTTGGCAAGCCTGTATTTTTTGTTTGATTAGCTCGAAAGTTGAAATACTAGAGCCTGACCTGGATGGTGTTTCCATCGCCGAACCTAAAGGAATAAGATAAAAGAAAATTAGAGAAGATAACTAGTAAATACTACACAAGTAAATAATTATTAAGGAGTAACATCTAAAGTAGATATTGGCCCTAGGATAGTACTACCATTTCCCTGAATACTTCATATTATTGAAAAAAAAGAAGAGAATTTTATGCTTACTCAACCATTCACAGAACAAATAAAATACTGCAATAGTAGAAAATGGGTCAGTTTGAAATACCAAAGTTAGTATAAAAACAAAAGAACAAAATATTAAAAGACTTAAACTACTATAAAAGACTAATACCTTTAGAAACTCTAGGCAATTATTCTAATGAGATAACTAGATAATTAATTCTTGACAATCAAGTCAGATTATATAATAAATTATGTTATATTAGTCATAATTTATCTATACAAAGTAGACGGTTAAATGATATAATAATTACTCAATTAAAATTATCTTCATAATTTTAATGGATACCTCTTAAAATCAAAACATAATAAATAGTGTGAATATTTCTGCTACAGCTACTAAAATAGCTAAAATAGAAAGTTATTTATAAATTGAAATATTCCAAAAGAACATTTTAAAAGGATTAATTTATTAATAATTAAAAAAACAAAAAAAACATGTAATTTAATTAAAATTATAATATTAAAACCTATGAATCTACAGTCACTATTAATGTCATGAGACTATTAAATTATTAGCCAGTTAGAAGACATCAACAAATATGAAAAAAATTACCAGTTTCTTCACATAAGACTTGTCCAAGTCGCATTTAGTCCAAGTCGCATTTAAACTGTTGTATCGATTAGACTTAGATGTACCTATGTTTTCTTTTAAGAGATAATAGGCTACTAAACTTTGATGATTCATTGTTAGTAGTATTAAAAAGTAATCTAGCTAATGGCCCGATATAATTTAATTGTTATTGTCACTCCCCACCTTGGGAGGCATGACGGGCACCTAGTGCCAACCTGGGACCTGGACTGACTTGGCTAGGCATAGGCACCTCTGGTTCTTGCCAGCAACTCAAAATCAAGAAAACAATGAGCTATATCTCAGCTATAAACATATCCTCGGGCCGACAAGACCACGCAACACCTGTAAAAGAAAACAGCTAACCCAACAACAAGATGATAAAAGGGATCCTATGCAGGCTGACAAGACCACCATACTATCTAGTTATAGCTGAATTGGAAAAATAGGAAATCATACTCCTACTATGGTCGAAAAGGCCACCAACTAACCAACTACACTAGGCCCCACAAGGCCATCACATAAAACATAATATACATAGGCCCCACACAGCCAACAACAACTAAAAACTAAGAAACTATAGAATGCAAGCCTCTAAGAGTGGAATAACAGTCGGGACAGGGCCCTGACCTACCCAAAAGCTATACAACAAAAGAACAAACCTTCTCTAACTATCAACTCCGGAGAAAAGGAGCTTCCTAAACTGTTGACTCTGACTGGAAGCTAGGAAGGTCCTTGACCATGTCTAATTGTACCGGTAGGCAAGTAATGTAGAACCCTAAGTATGGGCATCAGTACAATATGTATCGAATATGTAAGGCAGAAATGAAAGCTGAGTAAAGCTAATAGAAGGACTGAAAGTTATCAATAAGGAGAATAAGAATTTAACCTGAATAGCTTGCAAAATATAACTAGTTAGTATAAGCACAAATAAAAACCTAATGGGGCCCCCATAAGCCTAGAAGGTACAATCAACACATAATAACCTACTTGGGCCTCCATAAGCCCTGACAAGTACACAATGAACACTTCTCCTATCTAGAATACTAAAGATTCGTAAGCATATTGTAATTCAGGAGTACTCGTCCTCTGAAGTTGTATCCAAGCATGATAGGCTCCTATTTTTGGGTTGAGCCATCTAGGCTCCTATAGTTGTGTTTGTGTCTTAGCCATCTGGGCTCCTGTATATGTATCTGAGCCATCTGGGCTCCTATAACTGTATCTGATCCGTCTGGGCTCCTGCAACTATGTTTAAGTCATTTGGGCTCCTGTATCTGTATTTGAGCCATTTGGGATCCTGTAACTGTATCTAAGCTGTTTGGGCTCCGATAACTGTATTTGAGCCTTCTAGGCTCTTGTAACTATATCTGAGTCATCTGGGCTCCTTTGACTGTATTTGAGTCATCTTGGCTCCTATAAATTGATCCCGAGCCTTGGTTCGATTGAGGGTCACGATGCTAGTACGACATAGAGGAGTCTGGAGGTGACTAGACCTCAATATGACCCTTACGGCCTCAATCTGGTCTCTTCGGACATCATATTTCTCCTGTGAGCATAGCCCCATAGGCAACAAACATCCAGCAATCCAAGTGTAGTATGCAGAGACCAAGCTAACTATGTTTAATTCTGACGAGGGTTACTATGTTATCATTATCGTATCAACTCTATTGGTAGCAGCTTGGCACAATAAGTTTACTCTAGAGTATTACAGATAAATAGGTCGTATTAAATCTATGACGAATGTGACTTGTCAAATAGGATAGCCTTAACATACCTTATTTGATGATTTCTAAGCGATCCAGCAATTCCAACTCAAGGTCAGTAATTTCACCAATTTCTATCCCTTACGCTGAGAAAACGAGGCTATTTCAATACTAATAACCGGAAAACAACAATATCTTTCAATAGAATTGACTATAACTTCAACTTTAATTAATTCAGCCAAAAACTCATCAATTCTCGAGAATTTAGAAGGTAGAATTGCTTACCTAATACCTGTAGTCGCTTAAGACTCAATTTAAATTAGATTCAGCAACATTTACTCGGTGGGGTTCCGGCTCACAGAGCAAATTTTCACAAAATAACTCTGTAGTGATGCTTCTCGTAGGCCTAGAACCCGTTATCCAAGGAGAATTTGTGTTTAGACAGAGTTTGACGACATAATTCGAAGGAAATTGGATGGAATTTATGTGGGTTCTCTTATTTAGGCCGAAGGGAATTTTCATATGTGAATCAAATAATGAAGAGGGGCTTATATATATAGGCAGGGCAGGTCGGTGGCGGGGGTGACTTGCGCCCCCATCGCGCTGAACTAGGGCGTGATGTGCTAGTTCCTGCGCAGGGTGAAAACTGCGCGACGCGGCGCCCAGTGCGTCGGCCTCTGATCAGTTTAGCAACACGCTCGTGTGTTCAACCCCAGGCCTTCTCTAAGGGTGTGGTATGCTATAATTCTCAATATACTTATGCACGAGAATGGTTGTACTATGAAAATTTCCAAGTGTAACAATTATCTAATTTTTCTATAGATATTAATGATCAAAATATTATGGATACCCTAACATTGAATGTTAAAACAAAAAAGATTTAATAGCAAAGAAAATACAATGAAATATAGCCATAATATATAGAGTATATTATAGGTTAATGAAAACACCCTAGCTCCAAAGGCAAAGATAATAAGTAACAAAGGGGTTACTGTGCATATAGAGCCAATCACAATCACAACAATATTTTTATCCCAAAAATGATAAAAAAATGGGATGATGTATTTAGTAAGGATAATTGGCATTTTGACTCCATAATGGAGCCAGAAATTGAGGAAGAACATTCAAATATTGAGCAGGTAATATAATTTAAGATGGATCTATAGATTTAAAATTTCTAAAATCCCAATCCTTTAGTCATGCTTCTTCAAGTAAAAGGGTGTCTTTTTCCAAGCCTTTATTTTCAAAAATCCCAAGAAGAAAAAGGAGGTAACTCTTAAAGACACAGAGAAAAATTAAAAGGAGTAGATCTCACAGAGAGCAATTCCTAAGGTTGAATATGAACCTAGAATTACCAAAGAACAAGTCCCACTACTAGTGAGATGCAAGGAAGTAAGAGAGAATCTTTATACATGATCGAATCAGATAAGAATTTCCGAACCTACCTTTGAATATTTAAATAAAATATGGTTAGATCTAGAAAATAGCATAAAGGCAATGAGTATGTAGAAAAATATTCATTAAAGGATAGGTTATCCTTTAGGAAGAATTGGTGTGTCAATATAAAAAAAATGAGATGCAATATAGAGTTCTTTAAAATTATTTGGTACACGAGAAGAATTGGATGATCAAAAGGAATCATTAAGCATGATTGTTAATAAATGACATACAAAAACTAAGGTGGTTGAATCTATAATTCCCCATTGGAAGAAATTAATTTACCAATAGATGGTAGAATTGTTACAGCTATACCTTTTAAAATTGATATAGTAGATATTCAGGTAATCCCTAAAAATAAAGATATTAATAGATTAATTCAACAAAATAAATATACTAATCAACTACTATACACAGTCTCTAATCAAATCTTTAATACTGATAATAAATTAATTTTTTAATGATAAACCAAGCCCTTCCTATAATAATAAGAAATTAAAAATCCATCAATATTTAAATTACCAAAATTTTCTAAGATAAATTCCCCAAACTTCAAGAAAAGTTTGAAATCACGGATAATCTTATAAAATATTAATAAAAAATTAAAAGCTGAATTAAAATTAAAGAATGACTTAAAAAATTAAAGGATGAATTAAAATTAAAAGATGATGAGGTCATAAGAGAGAAATATCAGAAAGTCAGATAATGACATTAATAAGTTAATCTTAATATTCCATCAAAAATTATTATAATAAGCCACTTGTTGTCGGAGATGAAGTATGAGTAAAATGAATTTCTATCTCATACTTCACACTCTGGAAATGAAATTGCTAATAGAATATTGATGGATCAGATATACAACAAGTTACATGAAATGAGAATGGCCATTATGGCCTATAAAATGAAAAATGCACGAATAAACAAGCCACCACTTTAATTATATGCGGATTCATGGGGTCATTAAAATATTGGTGGGATAATTATCTCTCCGAAGATAATAGGCATAGTGTAACAAATGCTACAACCATCACTCAAGTTATTAAAACTGAATCTATTGGACAAACTTTTGAAAATCTGTAGAAATGAGCGCCACCTCTCTACCTTAATTTATAGTATAACCAAACATTTTATTAGGGACCCAACAATCCCATAGCCACGGCCAAATTTTCCACAGTTCCAACATATCGGTACTTCCTTTAAAGTCACCTTTGTTGGCTTCCTTTTATGCCTTTTTAAATCTTTTTTGTAATAATGAGGTTTCAGATTTATTCTTATAGTGTTTGTATCTTCTTTAATTTTCTTGGATGCTTCTTTTGAAGGAAGAAAACTTGATGTATCAAAGTCTTGACAAGCTACCATGATATCGATATCAGGCGAGAGGCCCCTCGGGGGTAGGGAAAGCTCATAGGGGAGGTCCAATTAATACGAACATACCTACATTTGCACGTAGTTCTGAGGCACAAGGTTAATTGAACGCTTAGCCTACTCGGTGTTAGACACTACTCCCAAAAATATGCATATGCTCCTCAATTATTTTTTCAATGAAGTTGAACCATAGTTTTGAATTGAAAAATGAATCATAATCATACATGCCATACTATGAAAATATATCATGAGGAGGCGTTGGCTCAAACCATATCACAAGCTGAAAAGAATTAGGATTCTAGATTCCAAACCATGTGGTGAGTTAATAACATGAAATCGAAGTAAATCTTGAATATACCCGGTAATATGGGTTTGTCCAAACTTGTACATGCTTTGAAATAGTCAAAATCATTAATATAAACATGGGTAATTCGAAATCATACTTTAATCCTTGCCATCTACATACTTGAAAACATAGATCGTAATTGTTACGACTGAATGGAGGCCCAAATCGTAACAGACAAAGACCACAGAGAGACCCCAATTGTCACGCCCCGCCACAGGGTATGAATGGCACTGGTGCCCTGCAGGACCTGAACTTCTAGACTACTAAGCCTAAGCACTTCTGGTGCCTGGCTATCTCTAACTGGATTTAAGAAAGCAGCCGGGCTATATAACGGGCTGTAGATACGGCCTCAGGCCGACATGGGCCTATAGCCACACATGAAACAAACAACTGACTAACGAGCAACGGTAGTATGAAGGAACCTATGAGGGCCGACAAGGCCACCATGCTGTCTTAGTTATCTCTACATCAAGAAAACAGGTGCTAAACCGCTACAGTGACCGACAAGGTCACCACTACCAATTAGTGGGCCCACACCAATTGAGTAAGGCTGAGCCGAGTTTACATTTCCTCTGGCGATACACCGGCAACCCACGAATCGGATTAGGCAGTTTGCTGATGGCCCACCGGTTCTTCGATTCATGATTTTTTCCTCCCTTTGCTCCTCATTTCTCAGTTCCTACACAAACAAAAAACAACAAAAACATCAAAATAACTCACTAAGCTTGGCAGGTTGCCTCCCAAGAAGCGCCTTATTTAACGTTGTGTACAGTAGTCCTTTTCAATTCCTCATTTCTGATGGATTATCATCAACTCCTTCTTTCGCTCTACTCCCTTACCCTCTTCTTCATTTTTTTAATACTCCAACCACCTTGCATTCGGGTGGGTTTGGTAGTGGACACACTTGAAGGTAACTTCTTCACCACCATCCACGAAATTTAACTCTCCAAGTTCCATATCTACCACGGGTCTCCCCATAGACAACAATGATCTTCCCAAAATAATGGGAACTTCTACATCAATTTCAAAATCCAAAATAACAAAATCAACTGGTAGAATAAACTTGTCCACTCTCACCAACACATCCTCTAGCACCCCCTACCAATATTTTTCAGTTAACACATGCGCCATTAGCGGCCGCGTGGCGTTGGTTTCATTCTTCGAGGCCTACTTTCTTAAAAATGAGCAGGGGCATCATTTATGTTATTAAGATCACATAGGGCCTTCTTGAATAGGAAAATCCCAATTGTGCATGGAATTGTAAAGGCTCTAGGATCTTCCCTTTTTGGGAGCAAGGTTACTCATCATCAGCACGCACTACAATAGTGCTTTTTCTCTTCATTACCAGTAACAACCACCTTTTTCTTTTTTAACAAATCTTTCATGAACTTGGCATAACTGAGAATTTGGAGCAAAGCGTCCACTAACGATATGTTTATGGCCAACTTGCTAAATATATCAATGAACTTCTTAAGCTGATCATCCTTCTTCTTCTTGGTGACCTCTATGGATAAAGGAGGTGGGATTTTAGTCAACCCTATAATCAATCGGGGCCTTCCTTGCCCGCCTCATCATCATCAGCAGCAGATGCGGATCTCATCATCCTCTCCTTTTTCTTCCTCAACATTTGTTCATCTCCGGAGTCATTGGCATTTATGACTTCATCTTCATCAACTACTTTGGGCTCTTGACTCACTAGACTTCTACGAGGTATCACCAGTCACCTTGCCACTTCTACTGACAATAGCCATATATTGACCATCTTTCTTTAGATTTGGCATTGTGTCACTAGGTAGTGTTCCCTTCATCCTAGGGTTCATTTGAGCCAATAGGTGATTCATTTGGGATTCCAAATGTGATAGAAGCGGAGTGTGAACTCACTATTTGGGTGAGTTAGACAACTCCCCTCTTAATTCCCTTCACCCACTCGATTGATTCCACCTTCTTCAAAATATGATAGCATTTCTTCAATTTTTGAGCTACCCGCATCACTTACCCTTGGCTGATTTTTAGGATTTCCAACCTTAGGAGGTCGAATATATGGATTTGAGATTTGACTATAATGATCACCTTCTTGGTTTGTCTCTCTATTGCTCCACCTCTCATTTCTTTCAGGTCATCCTTGAGGCTCACGATTCCTCTAACCTTGGTTATCTCCTTTGGGTTCCACGAGCCTTGTTTTGCTCCCTTCGAGTTAGGTCGAGGGCCTCCCATTGGTTACCCATATATTGACATTCTTCATCATATCTCGGCGGTGATGACTCTCCTTCATATTTTAAGGGACCTTGCACTCCCACGACATTTGCTACCATTGGCCCTGCTCCCATCACGTGCTTGGTCATCAATTTTAATTATGTCATCATCTTGGGGATTTTTTAATCCTGCTCTTCATCCCTTTTTCACAACTCCATTGCCAATGCAGTTGAACTAATCTCATGAGTGGACACACTTGTTTCTCTTATGTGCCAAGCACTGTTGGTATTTTTCAATCGGTCTAAGAGAGTTTTGGCCAACTCATATTTTGGGTCCATAATAGAACCACCCTCTAGGATACTTTTGCCCACGATTTTTTAAGCTAGTCCAAAGAGCTACATAGATTCTTTGAAAAGCACTCCATCTAAAATCCATGATTTGGGCGTAGATCCACCTTCTTTTCAACCTTAACCATGCCTCATGTAAAGGCTCTCCCCGTTCGTGCCTAGAATTTGTATCCCTCAGCTGACATCTTTGATGGAAGGAAAGCGAGTCTAGGAAGGCCTCGATTTAGCTCCTTCCATGAAGTAATACATCACGGAGGTTCCTCTAACAACATTGTTGCTTCTCCTGTCAATGAAAGAGGAAAAAGTCTCAACCTGATGGACTCTTGGCTGATATTTGTTATATTGAAGGTCTGGCATATTTCCAAGAAATTCCTCAAATGGCGATTCGCATCCTCACTTGGTTTTCCACCAATGATCCCCTTCATTTGCAACAAGTGAAACGGTTAATGCTGGTGACATGAAACTACATTCCCTACCTGTGAAGTAGCAGGCGAATAACTCCTACAACTTCCGACATCACCCGGATTATCTTCCTCGAGTTCCATGTTACCTTCTACTGAGTTGTCCCTTTGCTGGGGAGTGATGACTCATGGGGTTATGAGCTCCTAACAACACAAAAAATTTCATGTTAAGTAACTACAATTCAAAACTATCTCTAATTAACATTCAACACAAGATCATCAAGCGCTAGTATAATGGCCTGAAACACAAATACTAGATGCAGGACTTAAATCGAGAAAATCTGGGAAGTACGTAGAAATTTTTCACAGAGCAAATACCTAATCGGTCATTGTGAGACCCTAACGGCTCATTAGGTCAATGCGTGAGAAGGAGGATGGAGAAATGGTAGGGAGAAGTAGTGCACCTAAGGAAGACCTCATGAGTCGTGGTCAGGTCCCACGACTCGTTAAGTCCTCGTGGTCGGGCCAGGGTCGGGGTGGAGTTAAGGCGGTGGTTGACGGATGGTGACCACGAGTCTTGGTCACTGTGACTAGTCGTGATGTTCCCCCTTCAACCAACCTGGATAGTATTGTCAGAGTGTACTTGAAGAACTGACGCCCGAATATTGTGGCCGATGATAGCAGTCGTTATGTCCCCCATGATGAATTCAGTTATTTTCAGGCGGTAGACCTAGCAGGAGGTCCCAGCGAGGTTGTGGTCCCAACCAGCGACTCGTTGAGTGACGGGTTAGGTGATCGACTAGATTTTAGTTTTACTTGGGGATATTTCTGTAATCTCCTACCTATTTAATCACTAAACTACATTGTTTTAGGTAAAAATCTAGGGATATTAGAGGTTTTAACAGTTCCTCACAGTGAGCCCGCAGAATTATGCAGGGTTGTACAAGTAATATAGTGGCCCTTTTAGAGCGGAATCTTCGAACCCACCAGGACTGGACTACGGTAAAACCTTTTCGAGTGTTAATTTACTATAACTTAATAATGAAGACAACAGTGCAAAGAATAGTTTTTATATTATGTTGTAAACTATTTTATACTAAAGTAAAATAATTGCTACAAGTGAGTCCGAACTATGAACGTGAGCATGCCGAGGCTAGAACGAACATGTAAAGAAATTAATTATCGATCTACGTGGTTTTTCTTTTCTCCGGTTTGCTAGTCGGAACTTATGCTATAGTTAAAACTCTCGTATTTAACCCAACTTAAGAATCATGAACCTTCCACCTACATTTTGTGATAAGAAGAAATTCATGTTCTAGCCATACAAAGCAGATTCCACACTTATTGTCTGACTTTCGAGGTATATTTCTATCCACGAAGGTAAATCAATTCTCAATTTTCCCAAACTAGAAAGATCATATCTATTAATTCCTGGCTTTCCCAGTTTCTTGCCCTCTCCAGGTGAAACCGGACTTTGGATTTACATTAACGTGCTTGAGATATTAATGCATTAAGAACAAGAATTAAATAGAACAACCATAGGAGAAAAGATGAAACAACCGAGGATAATCAACAATTTACATTTCAATACAATAGTTCATAACCTCAGCAAAAAGGGAATTAGCCACTCAATTTGCAATGGATTGAACATCGTTAAATGAATGGAAATCATGCAAACAGGTGAAAGAAAGAAAGAAAGGGATAGAGAAAACCCTAAGAATTTCGTCCTCTCAACGCCTATATACTTCTTGCTCCACCAAGTCAGAATAATTAAAAATAAACCTAAGTGTTCTATTTATACTAGGGATAATTTTCCCGGAATAACAAACAGCGTGTCACGGAGTGCATCGCGGAGCACTGCCTCCATGACACGGTGCAAGCTTATGAGGCTTTAAGGAGTTGGCCGCCTGAGTAATTGCTCCAAACATGGCACGGCATACCTTGCCGGGCATGCCCGGCGTGCCACGGTGCAAACGCGGACCTTCACTACCTGGAATGTCAAGGTCTGGGATCATTAATTCCAACGTGCCACGGCACATTCGCGAACCCTCTCTGGAATTTCTTGAATTTATATCTCCCGAGCAGAATGCATCCGCGATGCCACGTGTGTCACGGCTCCATCGCGAGCCTTAATTCCCTTGCTTCTCACACGATTCCTTGCTCGGTTCGAGTCCATCTCATTCTCCCAACAAGTATCTTAACTCCACCAAAAATTATGTTTTCCTGCAAAAACAACGCTAATCATGTTGGTTAGTATAAAATCACACTTCCGTATAATTTACATGAGAATGTACACACATTGTTGGATAAACAAGGCAAAAGCGATGCATCTGAGTATCAATTTGGCATATAAATATGCCCCCAGTCACCCTACCCCACACTTAAAATCTTGTTCGTCCTCGGACAATACTCCTACACCTCATGAAATTGATATCCCATCATGGCTACTTTGGCTCGACAATCCGAGCTACGGTTATACCGATTATTTTCATAACAAGTGTCAAACATGCATAGTATCATCATTACCGTGACACTTAATAAATCAAGACCTCCCTAGCTCAAGAATCGACTCTCGATAATTATGAAACTCATGCAAATTAGCTGACCAAGATATCCGACACAATTTCATTCTTTCACAAGCATGCGCCCTCACATCACAAGAGAATTTCCCCCTCTTTTAGATACATGAACTCTAAATCATTTCATGCGGGAGCATGTACACAATTTCCTCCTCTCTCCCAAAAAATTCACATACATCGTGTTATGACCCATAGGCTTGCACTCTAGTGTCTTACTCACTAATATAAGGGCGCGTGATGTAAGATCACGTAGGACTTAACAGGTTGTAATGTCGGCTATGGAACTGGTATATCTTGGGCCCCAACCAATAGCAACTGCGCGTCCTTGGCGCTTTTTTCATACATCCCATCACATTACGGACATGGTTCCTTCCTTCCTCCTCCTTTTCTTACAGAGTCTTTTTTTATTTTTTATACACTTCTTGTAGACCAGGCTAAACAAACAGATAAGTTGTCTAACTTTATTTCCTTTAAATACGCACGTACACCCTTGACTCATTTTTCTTTCTTTTCATCACTTTTCTTTTTCCTCTCTTTCTTTTCTTTTCATCATTTCTCCTTTGCTGTTGAGAAATTAAATATTTTCTTGAGCACTTAAGATCTTCAGTTTGGTTTGGACAATGAAAAGAAGGGGTTACATAGTTTCGCCCTTTTGACAAAGAAAAAAATAAGAGCTAAAGGCTCAATGGGCTAACTAGGATTTAATCTTCAAGGTGGATATGAAAGGAAAACAAGAAAAACTTTTGGTTAAACAAAAAGCGCCTACATCTTTCCTACACCACACTTCCTTCATTTCGTTACATTACACCCAACAGGCAAGTTCTAGGCGCTTCACAATGGCATGGAATAGCAAACCTCACTATACACTCGTGCATGCTCAACTCAAGACAACTTCCTGAGACTCTTTATTCATTAATTACAAGAATTCAAAATTAAGCCTCAATCACACACACCAAATCAAATTCTATGGCCTAAGTGTCTCACATATGTACAAAACTTTGCATGCTTTCTGAATCATCTTTGCAGTATAAATATTATGGCCACAACACGCAGCAAGATGTCGTAACCATAGAGTAGCAACATGCATGTGATACACCCAACACACCAAAAATTTAAAATAACTACTCTATCGACTACATTTCCCTTAAGACGGTCGTATCCATCCATCAGGTAACGGTCACTGTTTACAAATTCCAGTTCAATGGGACTCTTCTCGGCAAAGAACCGAAAACAAACTCGAAATCCCAAAAGTAAAAATAGTTACGAAAATTTTAAAAATATCGATAATTTCGACACAACCTATTTACACACTGGCTAACGGCATTCACAGCACACACAACATCACAACAAGAAATGACACAAAACAAACATACACATAAAAGAAACAAGGTCCATTAATTCAAACACGGCAACGAGAACAACCGAACATGCGATTATATACAAGACAAGACAAAATTCAGCACCACTAACTACTCCCCACCCCACACTTAAAATCGAACACTGTCCCCAGTGTTTATACAATCACAAAACAGAAAGGTGGGTGGTGAACTCCTGATAGGTCAAAGTACTCCACTTCTTCATCGAATCTTTGTAGCCTCGTCCCCCATATGCGAATCTCCCCATCGTCCTCCTCCGACTCAACATCGGAATCCTCGCGACGTGTCTTCTCGTCCGTGGGGACATCATCATCCACAGGCTCCCACAAAGGCACAGGCCCACACGACATAGTGCCTAGCATTTTCGCCAAGGGTAATCTAAGTCCCTGTTGCCATGACTCATCCTCAGTTCATGGAATCTCCCAGCCTATCGCCAAACCTGGGCATCTGCATCCCGAACCCATGCGGGCCATATTCTGGTCATCCCGAGCATGTCGCTCGGCTAATATGAGAGCTGGCACATGAGTGGTGTCGGGTGCCTTAGTGCTGTGACATCTGTAATATGCTTCGCTCCATCTGCCGAATGTAGTCTAGGGCCTCTTGCTCGGCCTCTAGGCCCCTCGGGAGCGTAGTCAGCAGCCCGCCAAACCCGTCCCTGTGCCCTTGATGCAACAGGCTCTCTTCATGGCGGATATGATCACGCCCCTACATTAATCTCCACGCCTTTCCTTCGGGGCATACACGAGCATACAGTCGGGTCACATCCGTCATGGCACCCAGGAATCAAACGGGGAGAAACAATTTTGCGGATCTGGCTTTACATTCATCTGTGAATAGGGCAGTGTCGATGATAGCCCCTCTCCTTGTGCATGCTCCCGGCGTGCCGTCGACGGGCTCCGCGTGTCGTCGATATAAAAGCAGGGTGGAGTGATATTCAGTTGCCAGATCACGTGGGCATCGGTATTCTGTGCCCCTAATATAGCATTGAGGTGGTGGCTCAAGTGTGACAATGAGCCTATCTTAATGGTGTGACTCCGGAGCGTCGGGTTTCAATTGGCACTTAGAACTCCCGAATTAAGTGCAGATTGCACTCCTTAGGCTCGTCAAAAATAAAGCGCAACGTGATTATCTGTCCATTGTACCATGCGGGGGAACTCACGTGCCAATGGGTCCTTACAACTCCTCAAGTATTTGTTCTCCTTGTGCTTCGTGTACCCACTTCTTCCCTTCTCGATCACCCATACGGTTCCATATTGGCGAGCGGCGGGCGCGTGGAACCAGCAGTCTTGCTTGGGGCTGCTTGCTCCAGTCTCAATCGCTTCCTTAGGCGCACGATGTGGATGCGCCCTTGCCCTTGTCCTGCACACTTTGCCATTGTTCTGTCAAAGAAAACGAGGCAGTCCCAATGTTAGTCAAGTTAAACGTAACCGACTATGTTTGGGTTTGGCTCAGCCACCACTTAGTCTTGACCCTCATTTTTAGCATTTTGGCAAGATCATACTTATTTTATTATTTACAAAAAAATAAGAAACCAAGAAAACAACAAAACAACCAAAATGCCTCGTGCATTCAGCGGATTCGGCAGTATAACACTCTATGTACTACTCGAGACTTGTACAGCTAATCACAACCTTACCATCGATCACATTTAATCACATAGCACTTAGCTAAAAAAAAATCGAAAAAATAAAAAATCTAACAACTCAACCTAAGCAATTCCCCAATTTCTATGTGATTCATTAATTTCATGCAATTTCAACCAATTTGTTCCCCAAAATTCCTTCGCTTCTTTAGCATAATACGTGAAGCACAACACAATTCAACACCCATGTACAAACCAGCACTTTTCACATTCCAACCTCAATTCAATTTCTCTCTATTCCTGCCCAGCCCTATATACAATTTCACAACCAAATTCGAACAAGCATGTAATTTTAGCGTTCATATAATCACCACGATACTACGAACAACAAACAATCATAACTCCCTAATGAATTTAAGTTAAATTTATACCTAGGGCGGGTTACTTCTCTTTCATGCTAGAAAACGAAATATTTCAAAAATTGAGGTTGAGTTCAAGAACGTACCTTTAATCCAGTGATATGAAGAAAGTTGATGAAATTTCGTGTCTAAGTCCGTACCCACGTTGGTAGAGGGAAATTTGGGTGTTTATCATGAGGGGATGGGAAATGGGAAGAATGAGGCGATTTTAGTTTTAAAGGGGTATTTTGTTGTGGGTCGCCCGGTGACCAGTGTGACCCCGTCACCCAATTACACCTCAACGTGTCCCGGTGGGTAACGCGGAGCATCCTCGCGTGACACGAGATATCGCGCGAGCATTACAGGACCTTAAGATTCCAGATTTTGCAGCTCAACGTGTCACGGAGGTAACGCGGAGCATCACCTCCGTGACACGGAACCTCGCGCAGGCTCAACTGTTTTGCCAGTTTAAAAAAAAATTCATACCTCATTTTTCTCCTTTGCATTCCCTTGCATTTTTTCCTCCGATCAACTGAAATATATCTTACACCAAGAAATCGGTTTGAATCCCAAGGTTTGAAAGAACACAATATTTTTATTTTATACTTACACATATACATAAAAAAATTCTTTTTCTCTTTTTTTTTTTCTTTTTTTCTTTTCTTTCTTTTTATCTCTCCCAATCTTAAAACAAAAATTCCACGGTTTGCCTCCCGTGCGGCGCCCTAGTTTACTGTCGCGGCTCGACGTCATTCATGCATATTCCGCCCCTAGGGTGACGGACGTTTTCTCACGAACACGTCTCACCTGTCAAGCTTACCTTTGTCGGGGTTTTCCCATTAACTCTCGAGCTTCGAAGCCTAGAGCAACATCCGGTTGCTCAAGCACATTGATGACCGAGAGTTCCTCGTACCTGACCGGGAGCTTGGTGGCCTTGTACACGTGAACACCTCCACCTTGTCATGTGCTCGCATAGTTAGCTTCCGCAACTACATCTATTAACGCTTTCCGATTCGCCAAGAAAGGCACGTCCCAAAATAAATAGGACTTCAGCGTCGCTCAAAATCCCAGCATAACAAAAATCTACCAGGAAGATTAGGAGCCGACTTGTACTAGCACGTCCTCCACAGCCTTCATCTGGTCTTTCCAAGGAACGATCCGCAAGCTGCAAGATCAGCATTGTAGGTCTAGGACTCCCTAGCCCCAACTTTCTTGAATCACAGAGTCGGCATCAAGTTAATGCTCGCCCCAAATCACACAATCCACGAGCTCGGATACTTTGCCCGATTGTTATCACAATTGTAAAGCTCCCATGGTCTTTGAGCTTCGTGGGCAATCGATTGCATGTCGGGAAGTGCACTCCTAAAATGGAAATCACCGTGGCATATTCGGTAAGCACACTTTTGTTAGCCCGTGTCCTTTATGTACTTTGCATACTTAGGCACTCCCTATAAAACATCAACAAGAGGTAAGTTAATGTGTACCTGTTTAAGCACCTCCATGACCTTTTTGAAACACGCCTCTCCTTGTGCTTCTTTAATCGTTGAGGGAACGGGGGTGGAGGTCTTTCTGATTCAGCATCCTTGTGCTTCCCCCCTCTCATCATTTTGCTCCCTCTCCGCTTCTGCTGCTCCCGACTGTTGAGGTGGTCTTTCTGGATCCACCTCCTTCAACTGCAAACCACTCCTCGTGGTCTTTGCATTTACTTGCTTGGGGTTGGGAGTGTAGCCATTTTGAGGGAAGTCCTCCTCTAGGCCTGGTGTTCTGGGCTTTAGCAAACTGCCCAAGCGATACTCCAGCACCTTGGTAGCTAGCTGATTATTCTTGACCTCGGCTGCCAATTTGACATAGTCGGCCTGCAATTGAGCAGCTGGCTATCAATTGCTTGAACATCTCCTTTATTTGGGTGATGGTGGTGGAGGAGCATTGTTTCTATACTGTGCCTGATAGTTCTGTGGCCCTCCTTGATTCCTCTGCATACCCTGACTCGAACTCGGTCCCTGATGGTTGTTGCTACCCCAAGAGAAATTAGGATGATTCCTCGAGTTAGAGTTGTAGCTGTTCCCATCTTTATTGGTGATTGTTCCTTTGTGCATTCTGAAAAAGTTCACCAAGTGCAGTTTGCTCCACAACAGTCAGCTGAGTGTTCATTGCTCCCACACACTTCACACCAAATCTGTTGCCCTGCATTTCTTGAGGCTTGAAGTGACTCAAGCTCATGTTACCGAAGTGGGTGTTTGAACTGCAAGGCCGGTATACGTACGGCCGATAGGCTGTAAACCCATCCCACTTCCAAGACTCCAGCTGCTTTCCTTGCTCCTCCCCTTGAAAGAGTCGCATTCCACTCGGTTCCCTGCAAATACGATTAAGCAAAGAATAAAGCCACCGCCAGTCTTTTCTAATGCTTGTCCCCCAAGCGCGAATCCAGGCAAGATTTTTTTGTGTGGGGTTCCAAACCCTCTATAAGTGTGCACCAGCACATCATTGAGATTGATGGTGATGAGGACGGGTCCCGCAACAGTGATTTGAATCTCCCAGAAGCATTCAAGTTTCTTATCCTTCTCTTTGTTTGAAACTTAGAATTTGAATTCCTAACCTTTGGCACATTTTACCGGAAGGAAGAATCGGATCAAAGAACTTCTTTCAAGATCATCCCATGTGGTTATAGAGTTTAGTGGCTCAGCTTTCAGCCACCTCTTGGCTTCTCCCAAAAGTGAAAATGGGAGCAGTGTAAACTGACATAGTACGGTGACACTACGGCGGGGATGTAAGTGTCACTTATCTCCACAAAATTTTGAAGATGTTGTTGTGGATCCTCGTGAGGGAGACTTGTGAACTGCCCTCTTGTGTGCAGCAATTGCACCATGTTTAGTTTAAGCTCGAACCTCCCTCTGACTCGGGTTTGAGGATGCTAGATGTAACACATTACTAGCATGTAGGATTGCCACATCGCAGAAACAAACCCTGTTGCCATTTCCTCGGGCACTAATACCGCACAAGTGGGGATTCTGTGGTTGCTCCAATAATAGTTTGTACGAGCAACTGCAATTTTCTCTAGAGCTTCTCTCCGTTGGCGATGGAATTGTCTTTTGGGCTCTGAGATGGATCCACAAACCTTTGTCTCTTGCGAGTGTTCAACGAGAACATTATCCGCAAATACAGGCTAAGACCAAGTTGTCAACAATAAAATACCGAAATAGCAAGCTAACACTTTTAGAAAATTAAAAATTTCACCAATTGTCCCAGGCAGCGGCATCAAAAAAACTTGATGGGCCATAAATTTATGCAGGTTGTAAAAATAATATAGTGGCCCTTTTTAAGAACCGGAATATCGAACCCACAGGAACTGGATACAGGGTAAAACCTTTTCGAGTGTTAATTTACTATAACTCTAATAATGAAGACAACGATTAGCAAAGAAAAGTGTATATATTTTGCAAACTATTTTTATACTAAAGTGGAATAATTATACAAGTGAGTCTGAACGATGAATGTGAGCATGCTGAGGCTAAAACGAACATGAAAGAAACTAATTATCGAGCTACATGGTTTATCTTTTCTCCCGATTTGCTAGTCGGAACTTATGCCTATGGATTAAAACTCTCCGTATTTAACTTGACTTAAGAATCATGAACCTTCTACATTTCTGTGATAAGAAGAAATTCATGTTCTATCCATACCCGAAACCGATTCCACACTTGACTAATACACAGCTTTCCAGGGTATATTTCTATCCTGAAGGTAAATCAATTCTCAATTTTTCCAAACTAAGGAGAGATCATATCCTATTAATTCACAACTTTCAGGTTTCTTGCCCTCTCGGGTGAAACCCCGGACTTTAGTTACATTAACATTGGCCAGATATTAATGCAGTAAGAACAAGAATTAAATAGAACAACCATAGAAGAAAAGATGAAACAACCGGATAATCAACAATTACATTTCAATACAATAGTTCACTTAACCTCGGCCAAGAAGAGGGAATTAGCCACTCATTTGTGGATTGAACATCATTAAATGAATGGAAATCATGCAAACAATTGAAAAGAAAGAAAAGAAAGGGATGAGAAAACCCTAAGAATTTTCGTCCTCTCAACTGCCCTTAACCCACGTTCTTGCTCCACCAAGTCGAGAATAATTAAAAATGAACCTAAGTGTTCTATTTATACTAGGGATAATTTTTCCGGAATAACAAGCAACGTGTCACGGGTGCATCGCGAACCCCTCCGTGACACCGGGTGCAAGCTATGAAGGAAACTTTCTGGAAGTTGGCCACCCGGTAATTGCTCCCAACGTGGCACGGCATTCAACGCGGAGCATGCCCGGTGTGCCATGGTGCAAACGCGGACCTTCACTGGAGATATCAAGATGCAGGAAATTAATTCCAACGTGCCACGGCACATTCGCGAACCCTCTCTGGAATTTCTTGAATTTATATCTCCCGGACGAGAGTGCATCGCGGTGTGGGCGTGTGCGCTCCATCGCGAGCCCTTGAATTCCTTGCTTCTCCACCTGCTTCCTTGCTCGTTCCCGAAGTCCATCTCCAATTTCTCTAACATGTATCTGCTCCATAAAGTATGTTTTCCTGCAAAGAAACAACGCTAATCATGTTGGTTAGTATAAATCACACTTCCCTACAATTTACATGAGAATGTACACACATTGTTGGATAAACAAGGCAAAAGCGATGCATTTGAGTATCAATTTGGCATATAAATCTGCCCCTGATCACCTCCTCTCGTTCCTCAAGTTCTTTTTCAGAAAAATCATTGAAGAGTCTCACGAGAACTCTCGAAGCAAGCTTAGGGTTTTCCTCCATTGCAGCAGTTTGAGTTTTCTTCTCAGGGGAATTTTTTTGTCAGGTATGTGGGAATTCAACAAGGGAATTGTTCTTCCCTTGTATCCCCCAAAACCCTCTTATAGTTCCTCTATCAGTTTTAGCCCTGAGCTTTCGAATACAAAGAAATTACATGTTATTTTTAATTAGTTTCACATAGAATGATATCCATGCTTATTATTGATATGATCTCCATCAGTTCTTACCTAAATTGTTGATGTTCTTGCAAAAGTGGATTTAAGCCCTAGATTTTCAGTGGAGATTATAATGCATATTAATTTCGTCTAGTGTATGAAGTATGATTTGGGCTAAATTTTCAGGTATTTCTCACTGTTTAGATGCGTGAGAATGCTTCATTGATACGAATGACTTTAGCCTTTCACGGGATGAGATTTTTAACACTTGAAAATTTAGCCATAACCAAAAGGAGCTAGAAAGTATTGAACTTCTGTTCCGAGTGTTGAAATAAGGAATCTTAGCTTGAGTTCTCTCTTTCATGGAAATCCCCATATTGTAAATAGTAGTGAGTCTCGACTAAGTTATTGTAAGTTCCGTTTTAGTAAGAACTATAAGTCTCAATTTAAGTTAGAAATTACTTGGTGATCGAGTTTGACTTCGGTCTTTTCAGGAGTGTCGGTGGTGCCTCCTAGTTATCAAAATCAGATTCAGAATTCAGCTATTGGTCCATTAGGTGGTCATGAAATGCCGTTCAGCTCGATAACCTCGGGACCCCAGTTGAGACTATAGTTTGTTATTAGGCGGTCATGATGCTTCCAAATAAGTATCTCTTACTAGTCTAAGAACCCGAGTTTAGAATCTGGTCCATTAAGACTCTCTGGGTACTTTCAGTTATATATCCCTGACTAGTCTTGGACCCCAGTTTCGAGCTATCATCTTAGTAATTTAGTCTAGGTTTTCCAGTGGGAGTAGGACCTTGCACCGAGCGGGCGAGATTCCAGCGCACCGAGGTTTCCAAACTACGTTGTCAACATAGTTCTTGATATTATTTAGCTGAATTGGCCCGAGAATCTTGTGATCACCCGGTTCATGCCTTTATACACCAACAAGGTATGTGTGGGTCCTACCGGTGGGGTGTATACATCGGACTCCATGTCTAGCTCCGTGGTTATGTCGGTTATAGACTCTCCCCTTTAGTAAATCCGAGTCCGGTTTAAATAAGAAGCTCAGTTCGATCTGAGTCATCTCGGTTCGAACTGAGGCCAGTGTGCCATGACCATCAAACAGGGTCATCTTAACCATTAGAGTTTACTTCGATTATATTAGTTGAGTGTTGTGTCATTTCGGTCCTAGTTAATGTATTTAGCTATTCCTTCTCGCCTCGGTACATTCCAAAGTACTTATACATACTTTTATCTTCATGTCGTTTAATGATATAGTTGCAGGTCTCGGACTCAGTACCGTTAGTCGTCACGATTCAGATCCTCCATCTCAGCAGTTGAAGTGTCCTCATCATTCGAGGGCATTATTTCATTTCTTCAGTTAGTTGGTATTATTAGCTAGACTGATTAGCGGGGGCTTGTCCCAACAACTCATCGGTTAGAAGGCTTTCAAACCAAGATTAATATCATACTTCAAATGTTCTTAAACTTTATGTTTCAGTTTTATTTTCATGCAAAGCTTTTTATGCTATTATTTCAAAGCTTCCACTATATTTATTTTACTTAGAATACCGGTGTATATTAGCCGGTCGACTTAGGGTCACTTGGCAAATGCAGTGTCCCATCACGGTGTAGACTCAAGGCATGAAAAACTTGGTATTAGAGCACTAGGTTTAGACCTCCTTGGAATGTCGAGAGTAGCATCTAGTAGAGTCTTTTTCATCGGGTATGAAGTGCACCACACTTATAGGAGGCATCCACGACCCGAATGTACACTGGATCAACATGGGACAAGGGACCCCGAAGACCCCAAGTCAACCATGCCATACCTTACAATCTTATTCAAATGAGCGTAATGATAATCATAAAACATAGTGAAAACGTAATTATAGCATAACATCAATAAATACTAAACGCATACCTGGTGGAGCACTACATATATAATAAGAAAGCCTCTAATACATAGGATGGATTGATGGGACAGCATCCCCAACTAACCCGAGCAAAACTGAACATAAATAACATTAAAGTTTATTAAACGGCCCTAAGAAAATGAGGACTCACCAACAAGGCGTCGTGGTGGCAGGATGGACTTAGGATGAGGATGAGCCCTGAGATCGAGCCCTATATCCTTGAAACGGTACATCACAGAAAGTATACGGTCAATACGTAGAATGTCTTGAGTATGCAAGGTAAGTAAAATGGACATTTAAAAGTAAACAAAACTCATAAGTAACATAGAAAAGGACATCATGCATATATCACAAACCGTGAAAACATAAGGCTCAAGGCTTCCAAATCATTCATAAAAACGTTCATAATCATAATCCCATAAATAAATTTATCAAAACATAACTTGAGCAAATAACGTAAATATATCCAATGCATAAAACATGCGGAGCAAATGGGAGGATTCGTCATAGCAGAGCACCATCATGGTAGAGCCTTTCATGATGCCCCACTATCTCGCTCAAGTGGGTAGAGCCGACCCTGGCTTGCCAGGCAAGGGTCGTGCATTAGGTGTGATATAACATTTGAGGGGATCATTATCAATACATCATATCATTTCAACCCATGGGGGCTCGTGGTTATATGACAGGCATAGTTCTTTGAGCGTCAATTTGCTCGGTGCTAGACATGGCTCCCAAAAACATGCATATAAACTCATACATAAATCATTAACATCTTGCATAAAAATTTGTTGGCTAAGGTATAACATTTATAATCATTGATCCCCTTTAAAACATTCTTATCCAAGAATCATGGTCCCTTTTGCTCCGGCTAACATCAAAAATGCGATAAATCATAAAAATTCATTTCATAAATCGTAAACCATTCTTCAACATGCGGGCATTGCCCAATGCTTCATCATATTCAATTCTTTTAAAACATGCTCTTAAACATTGATAACTTGAAAATCATGCTTTTTCATCATCAATAAACTCAAATTATAGAGTATTAATCATAAATCACCAACTTCCATGAACTTTCATCAAATGGGCATTTTGATTTTAAAGCTTGAAACATGAATTAAATTAAATAATAATATATTTTTTTTGTTTTTTAATATTTGATATTTATTAAAACTCAATTAAATCCTTACCCATAAGAGAAATCACATTGTCATGCTTTGGTAAAACCCCATGGAATTTGAGTTGGAGAATTCATGAATTAACATGAAACATGGGCACGGGTGGGGAAGAATTTCACCCATTTAAAAACCCCACATACCAGGGAATGGAGGGACTCAAAGTTCCTTGAACACCCACAAGAAATTGATGAAAATGCGGGAAGAGGCCTTGAATCTCCCAAAAACCACTCTAAACCTTTGCATGAGAATGGGCATGCATAAAGGGATTCCCATCTTATCTAACTTAGAAACATATCCAAAATGACGTTGTTTAGGCCTTAGGGACCAGGAGTTATGAAACACCCTTATTAAAATGTAGGAATTTTTGGTGGCAGGTCCCACAAGGGACCTAGCAGGTGCGTGCCACGGGGCACGAGTCGTAGCCTTGATCCGTTAGTCCACTGCCCAAACATCCAAAAGAGAACCCAAAGGGTAACTTCACGAGTCATGAGGTCAGACTACGACTAATTGTCACCTTCTGTGGCTTACACTTTGTCTATTCAACTTTCCAATCCTCAGGTTGACCAGTAGTGCTTAAGAGTCATGAGGTCTGACCACGACTCATGGTCAATCCTGTGGCCTCCACGGTAAAGCCTTGCCACACCACGCTGACCACGACTCGTGGTCACTCACTCTAACCAACCTCACGGGTCGTTCTTTGACCTGGTGCGAAATTTTGATTTTCTCGTTCCACTTCCAGAGTCCTGAGATATGGTTCCCCAGGATATAGCGATTATCTCCCCCTTGGGAACATCAATCCTCAAATGTTAGAAACATGCAGAAAACTCATAAACAAGTGATCACCATATATAGAATTACCAATCATTAAGTAGAAAACTGACATAATGACTGAAGGAACCATAGCTAAACTAAGTGAGACATCACAACACACCCATATCAACAAACGAACTTGTACACATGGGCGAACAAGAAAAGTTATGAGTTAAAGGTTCAAGGCAAAACTAACACCTCGAACTGAAATGGAGCCGGTAGGGAACAAATAAAGAATTATTTTGCCTTCAAATCTGCTTCAGCTTCCCATGTAGCTCCTTCAACATGCTGATTTCTCCATAACATCTTTCTTGAAGCTACTTCTTTGTTTTTAACTTAAGAACACGGCAGTCAAAGATTTCTATGGGAACTTCTTCATAATTGATGTTGTCTTTCACCCAATGTTTGTACCGCACTTCTGCGTCAGGATCACTTCAAGCACTTCTTCAAGACTGATACATTGAATGCAGGATGACTAAAGCCAATAGAAGGCAAGTCCAACTCATATGCCACCTTACCAACTCTCCTCATAGCCGTAAGGACCAATGTAAGCGGGTACTAAGTTTCCCTTTCTTTCTGAACCACATGACTCCCTTTATTGGAGATACCTTTAGAAATACCCAGTCGTCCACATTAAACTCCAAATCCCTCCTCCTCACATTAGCATATGATTTCTTACATTGTAAGTGGTTTCAATGGTCCATATTAAGAGCCTTCCTCGGCGCCTCGTAGACCAAATGCGGTCCCTGCTCATATTTGCCTCACCAACCTCTAACCATCCGATAGGAGCCTACGCCCATAAAGATCCTCGAGCGGTGCCGACTAGATACTGTAGTGGTAACTGTTATTATAAGCAAACTTCATCAAGGAATATGATCATCTCAACTACCTTTAAAATCCATAACACACCTTCAACATATCCTAAAGGGTTTGAATGGTTCTACGCTGACGTCTATTTGCGTTAAGGTTGTACTGAGCAACTTGCATCCAAGTCCTTTTGAAATGAATGCCAGAATTGAGAGGTAAACTGGGTATCTCTGTCTAAAATGATGCACAAGGGCATTCCATAAAGTAGAACCAACTCCCGAATACAACTCTGCCATAATCATCCCGCGTGAATCCGTGGTCTTGGCCCAGAGTGGGAAGTGTGCAGCCTTAGTTAACATCTACCACACCCAAATGAGTCGTAGTGTCGGCATTGAGGTAGGCCTGTAACAAAATCCATATTAATCTCTTCCCACTTCCAAGTGGGGATAAACATCCTAAATACGCCTCCCGGCCCTTTGACATTCCGACTTTCACTTCTTTGTCAGTTTGGACATTTAGCTATGAACTCCACCAATATCTTTCTTCATACAATACCGCAGCTTAGATTTCGCAAAATCCCGATACACTTTGTTGATCCTGGATGAATAGAATATCTGGACCGCCCAACACTACTAAATGTAATATCCGAACTCTCAAATTATCAGCGTCCGCAATGTAGTCGACCTAGTAATAAGCCTTTTTCATCTCTCTTTGGGAAAGCCCTCCACCTTCTGACTTTGAACCAGCTCCTTCAGCTTCCTCAAAATTAGATCCTCATCTTTCTTGGATTTAACATCCAACCACCAAGGATGATTCGACCCGTTATGCACTACAACACATACCAGAGTGGTCAATCTAACTCCAGTCTTGCAAGTGGCGGACATCCTTCACCAACTACTTCCCTCCCTTATCCATGTGGGACACACTTTCCATGGAGAGTCTACTAAGTGCATCCGCAACCACATTAGCCTTTCCCGGGTGGTAGAGGACACTCATGTCATTAATGTAGTAATTCCAACCACCTCCTTTGCTAAATATTTAGATCATACGTGTGAACACATCTTGCAAGCTCTTGTGATCAGTAAATACATCCACGTGGACCCCATACAAGTAACGCCTCTATATCTTCCAATGTGACACCACCGCGGCCAACTCAAGATCACGGGTTGGGTAATCATTCTTTTCATGGTTTCTCTGTCTTGGGAGGCATATGATATCACCTTCCCACGTTGCATCCCAACACATCTAGTCAGACTCTCGAGCATCACGATACACTACAAAGCCATCTATACCCTCAGGTAAGGTCAACACTGGTGCTGAAGTGAGTTGGGTCTTCCCAGCTCTCGCTTTTCTCACAAGCGTCGGACCATTGGAATTTCACCTTTTCTAGGTCAACTTAGTCAAGGTGCCGCAATAGATAGAAACCCTCCACAAACCAGAGTAATTATTAAGGCATATTTATATGCCAAATCGATCTCAAATGTATAACTTTTGCCTTGTTTGTCTAATAATGTGTGTACATTCTCATGTAAATTGTGTGGAAGTGTGATTTTATACTAACCAACATGATTAGCGTTGTTTTGCAGGAAAACATGCTTTTGATGAAGAAAAATGACATGTTAGGAGAAATCGAAGATGAACTCAGGAACGAGCAGGGAAGCGGTTGGTGAGCAAGGATCACAAGGGCTCGCGATGGAGCCGTGACACGCGCCATCGCGATGCACTACACTGGGATTAATAAATTCCGGTGAGGAGTCCAGCGATCGAGCCGTGCCCACGTTGGGGTAATTATCCAGACTTTGCATTTACAGAGAGGTCCGCGATTGCACCGTGGCACGCTAGGTGTGCTCATGATGCATGCGCGTGCCCGGTGGAAGCAATTACACAGGCGGACAATTTCCGGAAGGAGCTTCGCGTTTGCCGTGTCACGGAGGCGGTGCTCTGCGATGCACTCCGTGACACGTTGCTATTGTCCAGGAAAATTTATCCCTAGATATAAATAGAGCAGTTGGGGGCATTTTAGTATTCGACTTGGTGGAGCAAGAACGTGGGTTACGAGGTGTTAAGTTGAAGTGCTTAGGAGGTTTTTTCTCTATCCCTTTCTTCTTCCTTTCAATTGTTTGTATGATTAACACTCATTTAACGATGTTCAATCCACAAATGAGTGGCTAATTCTCTTTCTTCTTGAGGTTATGAACTTTTGTGTTGAAATGTAATTATTGATTCTTTGGTTTATTTTCTCTTTTCTTCCTTGGTTGTTCTATTTAATTCTTGTTCTTACTACATTAATGTCTGGCCAATGTTAATGTAAATCCAAAATATCGGTTTCTAGGAGCAAGAAATTGGAAAGTTGTGAATTAATAGGATATGATCTGTTCTTGGTTTGGGAAAATTGGGAATTGTTTACCTTCGGGATAGAAATATACCCGAAAGTCGTATTAGTCATGTGTGGAATCGGTTTTGTATAGCTGGCAGATTCCTTCTTATCACGAAAATGTAGGTGGAAGGTTCATGATTTTTAAGTTGGGTTAAATACGAGAGTTTTAATCCATAGGCATTAATTCCGACTAGCAACCGGAGGAAAACATAAACCACGTAAATTAATAGTTCATTTCTTCACATGTTCTTTGCTAGCCTCGTATGCTCATCCCATAGTTAAGACTCAATTGTATAGATAGCTTGTTTAGTATAAAAATATATTGCAAAACACACACTTCTCTTTACCTTTATTTGTCTTCACTGTTGTAGTTGTAGTAAATTAACGTTTAAAAGATTTCACCCCGTATGCCTATTCCTGTGGGTTCGACATTTCCCGGTTCTTAAAAGAGCCACTATATTACTTATGTCGACCGTACACTTGACTCATCAAGTTTTTAGCGCCATTTGGGGAATAGGCATTGGTATGAAATTTTCATTTTACTTTTATTTTACGTGTTAGTTTGCTATTTCAATATCTTAGTGTTGACAACTTGGTCTTAGCCTGTATTTTTGCGAAAGCGATTACATTGAACACTAGCAGAGACAAGGTTTGGTGGATCCATCCTTAGAGCAGGAATGACAGTTTCATCGTCAACGGAGAGAAGCTCTACCAGAAAGTTGCAGTTGCTCAGACAAACTATCATCTGGAGCAACCACAGAATCCCCAATCGTGCGGGCGTGTGGTGCAGGAGTGCTTGACAGTAGGTTGCTTGATGTGGCAATCCCACATGCTAGCAATGTTACCTCTAGCATTCGCAAACCTGAGCCAGGGAGGGAGGTTCGAGCTGAAACAAAATATGGTGCAATTGCTGCACACAAGCGGGCGGTTACAGGTCTCCCTCACGAGGACCCACAACAACATCTTGATTTTACGGAGATAGAAGTGACACTTACATCCCCATTGGAGTGTCCAGCAGTTATATCGGACATACACTTTTCCCATTTTCACTTTTGTGAGATGCTAAGAGGTGGCTGGCAAACCACAAACTCTATCTCATGGGATGATCTTGCAAAAGTTCTTGATCGATTCTTTCCCTCGGTGGAACTTGGCAAGGCTTGAATTCAAATTCTAAGTTTTAAACAAAGGGAAGGAGAGGGCACAGCGTAAAGCTTGGGAGGGATTTAAATCATTGTTGAGGGACTGTCCTCATCACCATCAGTCGAATGATGTGCTGGTGCACACTTTTATAGAATGTTTGGAACCCCACACAAAAATTTCTATGCTTGGATTCGGCGAATTTGGGGACAAGCTTTAGAAAGAAGCTTATGAGGAGCGTATACTTTGCTTAATCGTATTTCCTTTGGGGAAAATCCAGGTGGAGATGCGGACTCTTTAAGGGGAGGAGCAAGGAAAGCAGCTGGAGTCTTGGAAGTGGATGGGTTTTACAGCTATCGCTGCACAGATAGCTGCATTTGTAGAGACCAATTGAACACCGCCGGCAACATGAACTTGAGCGAGTCTCAAGCCGGTTAATGCGGTGCGGCAGATTTGGTGTGAAGTGTGCAGGGCAATAACACTCAGCTGAGTGTTGTGGAGCAATCAGACCAGTGAACTTTGTCAGGAATGCACAAAGGAGCAATCCTGTGACCATGGGAATAGCTACAATTCCAACTGGAGGAATCACCGGAATTTCTCTTGGGGTAGCAACAACCATCAGGGGCGGAGTTCGAGTCGGGGGGATGCAGAGGAATCAAGGAGGGCCACAGAACTATCGGGCACAATACAGAAATAACAATGCCCCTCCTCCACCACCCATCACCCAGTGTTGAGGAGATATTCAAGACGGCGATAGCTAGCCAAGCTCAATTACGGTGACCATGTCAAATTGGCAGCCGATGTATAAAATATTCAGCTAGCTACCAAGGCACTGGAAGTATCAATTTGAGCAGTGCTGACCAGAACACCAGGCCTAGAAGGGAGGACTCCCGGTGACACGAGATCCCAACCCCAAACGAGGTAAATCGGTGACCACGAGGAGTGGCTGCGGTTGAAGGAGTGGAACCCAAAGACCACCTCAACGGTCAGGAGTAAGCGAAGCGGAGAGGAGCAGAATGATGAGGGAAGTACAAGGATGCTGAGCAGACAAGACCTCCACCCCGTTCCCTCAACGATTAAAAAGCTGGAGGAATTGCTTCAAAGAAATTCATGGAGGTGCTCAAAGCAGGTACACATTAACACCTCTTGTTGATGTTTTGCAGGGAGTGCCAAGTATGCAAAGTATATTAAGGACATCGTGGCCAACACAAGCAGGCTTACCGAATATGCCACGGTGGCCCTTACGGAAAGATTACCACTCTGGATACAAAGCCAGGTTGCCACGAGCTCAAAGATCTGGGAGCCCAAGATTCGGTCGACAATCGGGCAAAGTATCCGAGCTCCCGCGGTTTATGTGATTTGGGAGCGAGCATTAACTTGATGCCAACTATTCAAAGTTCAATTCTAGGAAGTCCTAGACCTACAGCAGTGATTTCTTAGAAACTGATCGTTCTTAAAGACCGGACGGTTGTGGAGGACTGATACTAGTGCAAGTCGGCTCCCTAATCTTCGGTGGATTTTTGTTGTGCACTGGACTTTTGAGCCAGACTCGGAAGTCCCATTTTATTTGGGACAGCGACCTTTCGCGCGGCCGGGAAAGCGCTCATGGGTGTAGCTGCACGATTGGCTAACGATGCGGCACATGACAAGGTGGAGGTGTTCGATGTGCACAAGGCCACCAAATTCCCGGCCATTAATGCGAACTCTCATTGATCGACGTGCTTGAGCAACCGGAAATTGCTGCTCAGGGCATTGAACAACGAGAACTAAAGGGAGAGCCCCCGATGGGGTAAGCTTGATGAGGGTGGACGTCATGAAATCGTCGATCACCCTAGGGGCGGAATTAGCTCAAACACGTCGAGCCGAGACGGTAAACCAGGCAGCGCACGGGAGGCAACCCGTGAAATGTAATTGTAAAGCTGTACATATGAAAAAAAAAAAGAAGAAAAAGTTTTTAAAAATCATCATAAATAAATAAAACTTAAAACATTTAATTAAAAAAATAAAAATATTGTTATTTCTCCAACTTTGGAATTCTAATCGATTTCGTGTGGTAAGATGTTTTACAGGTTGAACGGAGGAAAAATGCAAAGGAATGCAAAGGAGAAAAATGAGGTAAGAAAATATTTTTAAGTGGCAAAGCAGAGCACAACGCGATGGCTTCGTGTCACGGAGGAGGGCCTCAGTGTTACCCTCCCGTGACACGTTGAGGCAAAAACCTGGAATTTTAAAAATTCCAGAATGCTACCTGATAGCTCCGTGTCACGGAGGGCATGCTCACGTTACCCTCCGTGACACGTTGACGTGATAATCTGTCAGGTCTCAGGGTCACTTGGGCGACCGCGCGATTTCTCACCACAAACCCCAAAACCCCCTCATTTCTCCTATTTTCTTCTACCCTCCACAGATATTTTCCCAAAATCCTCCCCTCAGCGTGTCACGGCACCAAGGAGTAAAATTTCTCAACTTTTCTTGCGTCTTGGCTCCGAATCCAAAGGTATGTTCTTGAACTCAACTTCAATTTTAGCTAAAATTTCGATTTATAGCATAAACTAGGATGAATCCATGTCCTTGTGCAAATTGAGCTTGAATACATTTTGGGTTGTTGTTAATTTATTTATTTACGTGGTATCGTTGCTTGATCATATGGGCTCGTTAATTTCAGGCTTGATGAATTTTATTTTAAATTGTATATTATTTATTATTCTTAAAATTTAGAATTTTAAAAAATTGAATTGAGAAAGAGGTATTGAAAAATTGTGGTTGTACATAGTAGGTGAAATGAATTTTGTTATGCTTATCGTGTATGCCTAAGAAACGATGCAATTATCGAAGTGCAAATTGGGTAGAATTCCAAGAACTCATCGAATTACATGAAAATCGGGAATTGCTTAGTTTGAGTTGTGGAATATTCTTATTTTGCCTTGTTTTCTTCTAGTAGTGCCATGTAATGAAATGACTATCGATAGTATGTTGAAATTAGTTTGTACGAAGTCTGAGTAGTACATTGAGGTTATCTTGTCAGATTTTAAGAAGGCACTAGAATTTTGTTTATGTTTTTACTTTTGTTAGTGTTTTAGATTTTGTATACCTTGTAAATTAAATAAAGGTGTTCTCATGATATGCATAATGTGAGCTAAGGCTGAAATGGGGTGGCGGGCCAAACCCAACCTTAGTCAAAAGCTAAGTTAAATCGACTAACATTCTTGTCTGTTTTCTTTAGCAGACAATGTCTAGCGAGGCGGAGACAAAGGGAAGGGCGCATCAACATCTCGGGCGCGAGGAAGAAAAGATTGAGGCCGGGGGCGGTCGGCCCGGCTTAGAAACCCAGTTCACGCGGCGTGGCAATATGGAGACACGGTGGGTGAGCGAAGAAAGAGTAAAAGTAGTACACAAACATAAAGAGAACAAATACTTCCTAGGAACATATTGCCACGGGAACCATTGGCACAAGAGTTCCCAGGATGGTGCAAAGGATTGACGCTATTGGGCTACGTTTCATTTTCAACGAGCCCAAGGAACACAGCACACGCCCAGTCAGGAATTCTGTACCAGCGGAACCCGACATTGAGAGTCACACCATCAAGATAAGGGGCCAAATCCTCACATTGGAGCCTCACCACCTCAATTCCATCCTAGGGGCACAGAAATCACCGAGACGCCCACGTCTCCGACAGGTGAACATCACTCCACCTTATACGGATATCGGGCGCACATGTGGAGCCGGTCCTGACACGTTGGAGCGAGCACAAGGAGAGGGCTACCATCGAGACAGCGCCCTATGCACGGATGAGCAGGAAGCCATAATATGGCTTAAGATCGTTTGCTCCTGTTTGATTCAGGGGGTGCACATGACAGATGTGACCCGGGATCGTGTATGCTTGGTATACGCCATGATGAAAGGGCTGGAGATCAATGTCGGGGCGGTGATCATATCCCCCATGAAAAGGGCCCGGTGCATCAAGGGCGCAGTGCAGTTCGGCGCGCTGCGGCAGCGTTTCTGCGGGGCCTTGAGGTGGGGAGGAGGCCTAGACCCATCCGCAGAGATGGGCGATTGTGCCATTGATGTCACAAAAACTAAGGCACCCGACACCACTCATGGGCCTGTTCTCTCATTGCTTGAGCGACATGCTCGGGGCGATCAATATATGTCCCGCATGTCCGGGATGCGGTCTCCACGGCTACGATGGCGGAGGGCGCTTGCGGAGGGGCGGCGTGGCGGCTCGACTTAGATTACCCATTAGGCGAGAACGCCGAGGGCACTATGTCAGGTGGGCCCTGCTTTTGTGAACCTATAGTAGTGATGTCCCCACGGGCCCGAGGAGGCCATGCTGAGTTCCGATGTTGGGAATCGGAGGACGGTGGGGCTCGAATGGGGGATGAGGCGGCAGCACTAGATGAGGAAGTGGGAATACTTTGGCCAGTGAGGGAGTTTCGAACCACCTTTCTATTGTAATTGTGAACACTGGGGACGAGTGTTCAGTTTTAAGTGTGGGGTGGGGTAGTTGGAATTGCTGAATTTGCCTTCTTATGTATATCATCGCATGTTCCTTGCTTTTGTTGTCGTGTTTGTTTAATTTGACTCTGTGTATGTGTACATTCATTGCTGTAAATATTGTTGTGTGAAATTTGTGTGTGCTGGCAGATGATGTTATGGTATGCTGTAAATAGTCTTGTGAAGTATAAACATTTAAAAAAATTTTATTAATATTTTTTACTTTTGGGTTTCTCGAGTTTGTTTTGGTTCTTTTGCGAGAAGAATTGCATTGAACCAGTCGTAAATAAATGACACTTCTCTATGATGGATGGATGGCATTAAATCTTCACAGGAAGAGTAGTGTAGAATGGTCTCTTCATTTTTATTTTCGTTTTATTTTTGAAATTTTGCTAGTTTGTTTTGGTTGATTACAGTTGTATCCATACATGTTGCTACCCTATGAACAAAATCCTTGTTTAGCATGTTGTGCCTTAATAATTATATAAGATGATCGGCTTGAAAAAATTTTTTGTACATATGTAGACATATCTCGTAAAATTCGATTGGTGGTTAGAGGCAAAACCACAATTCTTGTGAATTATTTAAGTTAAAGAATCTGTGAAGTCATCTTGGGTTGAGCATGTGCATCAGAGTGTATAGTGAAATTCTTCATTCCATACTACTGTCGATTGTCTAGAGCTTACATAGTGGCCTGCAAGCAGAAATGAGGAAGTGCTGATGAAAGGATGTGACATTTCTTTGTCCATTAAAAAGTTTCTTGTTTTTCTTTTTCATATCTACCTTGAAGATTAAACTATAGTCAACCCGTTGAGCCTCTAGCCTTGATAAATTTTTCTTTAAATTTTCTTTTGTGAAAAGAAGGCGTGAACAGTGAACCACTCTTCTTTAATTATTAAATAATAGAAGCTCTTGGCACTCAAGAAAATATAATTTTCCCATGGTGTCAAGAAGTGAAGTGATAAAAAGAAAAGAAAAGAAGTGATGAAAAAGAAAAGAGAAAGAAAAAAAAAAGAAAAGAAAAAAAAAAATTGAGGTGAAATGGCGAGTTGGGGAAAGGAAGTTGTTTAACTCAACTTTCTGTTAGTGTCACAGTGTGTTAAAGATGGAATTGATAATTATGAGGATAGAACTTCAAGAAAAGGAGGAAGGAAGAAAATATTTTGGGGTGATGGGATGTGTGGCAGCAGGAAGCTAGTTACTATTATTGGTTAGCCCGGTATATACTAGTTCGTGGCACATGACAACCCATTAAGTCCTACGTGATCTTACATCCGCGTCCTTATATTAGTGGAGTGAAACACTAGAGGCAAGCTTATAGGTCATGACACAATGCATGTGAATTCGTTTGGGAGAGTGAGCAGGAAATTTTGCATATACATTGTGATTTCTTAGAGTTCATGTAGTTAAAAGCAAGGGAATCTCTCTTATTGTTGTGAGGCACATGTTTTGATGATAGAATAAATTCGTTTCGGATATCTCGGTCAGCTAATATGCATGGGTTGCCAATATCGAGTTGATTCTTGTGCTAGGAGGTCTTGATTTGTTAAGTGTCGTTGTAATAATGATACTATGCACGTTTCTCTTGATGATTTGCTTTGAACATAATCGGTATAACCGTAGTTCGGATTGTCGAGCCTAAGTAGCCATGATGGGATATCAATTTCATAGGTTGTATAAGTATTAGGGCCCAGACAAGATTTTCAAAGTGTAAATTAGTGATAAGGGGCATATTTATATACCGTCGATAATCAAATCTGTATAACTTTTTGCCTTGTTTGTCTAATAATGTGTGTACATTCTCATGTAAATTATCAGTGTGATTTTTATACTAACCAACATGATTAGCGTTGTTTTGCAGGAAAAACATGCTTGATGAAGAAAATGACATGTGGGAGAAATGGGAATGAGCTTCGAGGAGCGAGCAAGGGAAGCGGTTGGTGAGCAAGGATACTGGGCTCCTGATGGAGCCATGCAGCGCCATCGCGGATGCACTGCACCCTAGGATGGAAAATTCCAATAAATTCCAATGAGGGTCGCGGTAAGGCCGTGCCGCTGCCTTCCGGAGTGAGAATTATCAGGTTTTGCATTTCAAAGGAAGGTCATAGGTGCCGTAGCATATTGGCTGTGTACTCCGATGCATGCGTACCGCGTTGGAAGCAATTACCTGGGCGGACAATTTCGAGGAGGGCTTCGGCGTTTGCACCGTGTCACGGAGCGGTGCTCCGCGATGCACTCCGTGACAGTTGCTATTGTCGAGGAAAATTTATCCTGACCCTTAAATACGAGGCACTTAGGGGCATTTTAATTATTCAGCTTGGTGAGCAAAAACGTGGAGTTACAGGCAGTTCGAGGACAGAATTCTTAGGGTTTTTCTCTATCCCTTTCTGTTCCTTTCAATTGTTTGTATAGTTAGCAACACTCATTTAACGATGTTCAATCCATAAATGAGTGGCTAATTCTCTTTACTTGCTGAGGTTATGAACTTGGTGTTGAAATGTAATTATTATTCTTTAGTTTATTTTCTCTTTTCCTTCTGGTTGTTCTATTTAATTCTTGTTCTTACTACATTAATGTCTAAGCCAATGTTAATGTAAATCAAAAGTCAGGTTTCACCCGAGAGAATAAAAATTGGAAAGTTATGAATTAATAGTTATGATCTTTCTTGGTTTGGGAAAATTGGGAATTGCTTTACCTTCGGGACAAATATACCCAGAAAGTCGTAGTCATGTGTGGAATCGGTTTTTGTCTCATGAACTGATTAATACTTACATAAATGTAGGTGGAAAGTTCATGATTCTTAGGATTAAGGTTAAATACGGAAGTTTTAATCCATAGGCATTAGTTCCATTTATAATAGGAGGAAAGATAAACCACGTATATTGTCTGCGTTCCATTTCTTACACTGTTCTTTGTAGCCTCAGCATGCTCTCATCCCACTGTTCAGACTCAATTATTATAGATAAAACTGTTTATTATAAAAATACTTATTTACAAACACACTTCTCTTCCCTGCTGTTTTATATGAACTTCCTTTATTGTAGTTGTAGTAAATTAACGTTTAAAAGATTTCACCCCGTATGCCTATTCCTGTGGGTTCGACATTCCGGTTCTTAAAAAGAGCCACTATAATTACTTGTACGACCCATTACACTTGGGCTCATGGTAATATCACCCTTAGGCCAGAAACTCCAAAATTTAAAGTTCATTGGTCTAGGCAATTTCTTCACCACTTGATCTTAAGGAATCTACCCTTGTACCTTCACACACGTGTCGAAATGCTACCGAGGTTGCCAAAACTCACACTTGCTATACTTGCACTTCAATTGGGATACTTGGTTTGCAGCACTATCCTCAAGTGAGGGGCATTCTACTCTTAAGCTCGAGAGTATAAGATGTCATCAATGAATACAGAGTCATGAACATGTTCAAATATACCTTGAACACCTGTTCATTAGATACATAAGAGTTGCAGGGGAATTGGTTAGTACGAAATACATAACAACCATTTTTAATGACCATATTGGGTCACGAGAGGTTTTGGATATCCTCTCCCGAAATTTGAGTTAGTGATACACCAGGCTTGAGATCAATCTTGGAAAAGCATTGGGAACCACAGAAGTGGTCTAACAAATCATCGATCCACGGTGAGAATTTTGTTCTTGACTGTAACCTTGTTCAACTGCCGATAGTCAATACTCATGCGAAGGGACCATCCTTCTTTCAAACAAATAAAAAGCTAGTTGCACCCCATGGGCTGGCTCGGTTAATGAAGCCCTTATCCAAAAAATCCCTTAATTGATCATTCTATTCCTTTAGCTAAATTTGGAGCCATCTGTAAGGAGGATAGAAATAGGATACATATCTAGCAATAGATCAATACTGAAATCAATTTCCTTTTCGGAGAACACACCCAAAATCCTGAAGTACCTCTGGATATTCGCACCACCAGGCCCGGAAATTTGGATAATCGAGGTCTCGAACTCCATATCTTTAACCTTAACTAGTGGTACATGCATCCCTTGGAGATCATCTTCCTAGCCTTAATATAGAAATAAATGCAACTGTTGTATGTCCAAACTACCCTTCCACTCAAAGCAGCTCACCAAAATGAAACTCCATGGTACGGGTCCTATAATTAATCGAAGCACAACATGCAAACAACCAATCCATGCAAAGAATAATGTAAAACTCAATCATGGATAGCTCACAAGGTACGCGGGGTAACCTTATGCAGCATAGTGACCGGGCATCCTTTATGTACTAGTCTAGCTACAGCGAATCACAAACAAGGGTCAAGCGAAAACGGTTTGATAAGGTCTCGGGACTAACTACAGGGTACTAGCAATGTAAGGAGTCACGAAAATGTAGCTCGAGTATAACAAGGCATAAACATCAATATGAAAGAAACGCAACATACGGTGACCACATGTAGTCTCCTGCCTCCCGCGCGAGGGGAAAGGGCATAAAATCGATTTTGGCGCTATCCGCAACCCCACTAGTTAATGCTCCTACGTAGCAAAATGGGCTAGAAATTTCAGCTGCTTTACATCTGGAAGTGCATTTCTCCACCACTATCATCACCCCATCTGACATATGGACATGCTTGGCATCTTCCATGATCTACCACACATAAAGTAGACATCCGAGCCCAGGCAGGGACTTCCCGGTGTGACTCTTGTCGCACTTCTCGCCGAGCTAGAGAGTTATACTCTAATTGGGTGCCCTCGATCCCTCGATCCACGAAGTCCTACTCCACTCTGATCACTAGGCCTGAATGGACATTTAGCTGATGATAGGGTTGGGGTTGGTGACCTCAGCTGACATGGACAGTAGCCACCGCCGGTTCTCTGATGTGTGAAAACCCCGCGGCTGTCCGTCAGGCCCTCTTTGCATCCCTCTCCCCTCGCATGAGCCACCTCCATCTCTTTGGGCGTACAACACTATGTGAGAAGTCCATATCCTGGTGGATCATGAAGTCCTGCATTCTTGTCTAGATAACTAGCCACGCCCGAGCAGATCGGCACCGCGCCCTACGATCCATCACCCCCAATTCTAGGGGCGTGCTGACAAACTAGTGAACTCGAAGCGAATACTCCACGTACTTTGTCATCTTTCCACAGCAGGGTTCACAAACTCCACTACCTTCCAACTCCCTCATCTCTCGAGGGAGAGAACCTATGGAGTAAGGCCATGTGGAACTCATCCTGGTGATAGGGCCCGCTCAGACCTTACTCTTTGTCCTCCCATTGCTTGTATCAAATATGGGTGACCTCTTTTAGTATTAAGAGGCCAAGTCCAACTCCTCCCCATTTGTCACCCCCCCACAACCTGAGTGACCTTCAATATCCCTTCAATAAACTCGTGTGGATCCTCATCCACCTTTGATCTCGTGAACTCGGGAGCGTTCATCCTCAAGAAGTCTCTGTCAAATTTTGCCTTCTTGTGCCATTACGTAGGACCTATGCAACGCGACACGCTGGTTGACCCTGAGTAGTGAAGGCCTGCGCCAACAATTGAATAGCCGCCCGAAACTTAGTGTGGGCAGCTGGCTCTGGGTGCACAGGGCTCTGAGCAGTGGGAGCTTCTTGATACCAGTCATTGCCATCTCCGTGTCCTTTATCATTTCCATTCCTCCTTGCATTCATTCTTCTAGGAGCCATAATTATACAATCACTTGAATCACACAAATTAGAGAAGGATGGAAAGGCTTTTCATCGCACGAGATAGAACATGAAAGAAGGAACATTTCCTAAAACATTTAATAGCCTCTTCGTCACAGATGTGGAACTCTACCCAACGTGACTTCCCGGACTCCCTAGGACACATACGAACCTATGGCTCACGATACAGTTTTTCCAGGACACAGTACGTACACCCCCGGATTGCAGACACAGGACAAGGGACCACTGAAGGACTGAAGTCGACCCATAGAACATGCATACAAATAATATTATTCAAATGAGTGGAATGATAATCATGAAATGTAGAGGAAACGTAATTATAGCATAACATTAGAAATATTGGGAATATACACACGGAGCACTACATACATGTACGGCCTCTAATACATAGGATGGATTGATGGGACATCTCCCCAGCCAACCCGATCAAACTTAACGTAAACAACATGAAAGTTTATTGAACGACCCTTGGAACATGAGGATTCACCAACAAAGTGATAGCATAAGTAGAGATAGACTAAGGATGAGGATAAACAGAGATCAAGATCCTATATCAGCGAACGATACACCATAAAGTATGCGGTCAGATACATGGTATGTAAGTATGCAAAGGTAAGTAAAATGGACATTTAAGTAAAACCCCAACTCATAAGTAACATAAGAGAAGGACATCATGCATATATCATAAACTTCATGAGAAAACTTAAGGCTCAAGGCTTCCAAATCATTCATAAAACATTCATAATCATAATCATAAATAAATTTATCAAAACATAACTTGAGACAATAACGTAAACATATCCAATGCATAAAACGCCTGCGCGGAACAATGGGAGGACTCGTCATAACCGAAACCATCATGGTAGAGTCTTTCATGATGCTCCATTGTCTCACTCAAGTGGGCGAGCCGACCACAGCTTACCGAGCGAGGAGTCTTGCACATAAGGCATGATATCACATTTGAGGATCATTATTAATACATCATATCATTTACATCCCAGTGGCACGTGGTTATGAGACACCAGCGTAGTCGCTACAGACGTCGGCCTGCTCGGTACTATAGCGAATCCCAGCCATTCATATAGGCTCATACATAAATCATTAACATCATGCATAAAAATTAGATTTGGCTAAGGTATAACATTTATCATCATTGATCCCCTTTAAAACATGCTTAGCCAAGAATCATGGTCCCTTTTTATCGGCCAACATCAAAAATCGATAAATCATGAAATTCGTTTCATAAATCGTAAACCATTCTTCCACATGTGGGCATTTGCCCAGTAACAACATATTCAATTCTTTAAAACATGCTCTTAAACATGGGTAACTTGAAAATCATGTTTTTCCATCATCAATAAACTCAAATTATAGGTATTCATCATAAATCATAACTTCCATGAACTTTCATCATATAGAATTTTGAATTTAAAAGCATTAAACATGAATTAAAGAAAATAATAATAAAACACGCTATCATTCATAATTCAATAATTAAAACACAATTAAATCCTTACCCATAAAGAGAAATCACATTGTCATGCTTTAGGTAAAACCCCATGGAATTTGGTAGGAGAATTCATGAATTAGCAAATTTGGGCATTGGTGGGGAAATTTCACCCATTTAGAACCCCACAAACCGGGGAATGGAGGACTCAAAGTTCCTTGAACATCCACAAGGAAATTGATGAAAATTTGGGGAAGAGGCCTTGAATCTCCAAAAACCTCTATAAGCCTTTGCATGAGAATGGGCATGCACTTAAACGGCTTAACCCATCTTATCTAACTCAAACATATCCAAAATGATGTAGTTTAGGCCTTAGGGACTTAGGAGATTATGAAACACCCTTATTAAAATGCATGAATTTAGATTGCTAGTCCCCCACGAGGGACCTAGCGGGTTGTTGCCACAGGGCACGACTCGTTGCCTTAATCTGTTGAGTCCACTTCCCAAGTATCACAAGAGAACCTCACGGGTGACTTCCCGTCTTGAGGTCGGACTACGACTCGTGGTCACCTTCCATGGCCTACCTTGTCCATTCCAACTTGCCCAATCCTCGGGGTTGACCACGGTGGCCTTAAGAGTCGTGAGGGCTGACCACGACTCATGGTCAAACCTGTGGCCTCCACCAGTCAATCCTTGCCACACCACGCTGACCATGACTCATGGTCACTCCTCTAAACCAACCTCGGGTCGTTCGCTGACTGGTCACGAATTTTCAGTTTTCTCCGTTTCTACTTATTGGGGTCTGATCTTGGGTTCCCAGGGTATAACAATATCTCCCTTGGGAACATTCATCCTCAAATGTTAGAAACACATGAAAACTTCGAAACAAGTTATCACCATATACAATTACCAATCATTTAAGTCGAAAACTAACATAATGACTAACCTACGAAAGGAACTACATAGCTAAACTGAATTCAGACATCACATACATTTACAATATCAACAAGCAGACATACCATAGACTGAACAAGAAAAAGTTGATTAAAGAGTTAAAGGGAAAAACTAATACCTCGAGCTGAAACTGGGGCCCAGGTAGGGAACAAATGGGGGTATTTGCCGTCATATACGCGGTTTCCCACGAAGCTCCTTCAACATGAACAGTTTCTCCATAAAATCTTTACTGAAGCTACTTCTTTGTTTCTCCAGCTTAGAACTGTGATCTAAGATTTCTCGAGAACTGCTTCATAATTAAGGTTGTCTTTCACCCCAATGTTGTCTAAGTAACTCTTGAATTGGATCACCCAAGCACTTTTTCCAAGAGATACCATGGAACACGGGATGAACTAAAGCCAATTGTGAAGGCAAGTACAACTCATACGCCACCTTACCTACTCTCCTCACTTGCTTAGATAAGGACCAATATAGCGGGGACTATGTTTCCCCTTTCTTTCCGACCACATGACTCCTTTGTGGAGATACCTTTAGAAATACCCAGTCGTCCACATTAAACTCCAAATCCCTCCTCCTCACATCGGCCCATACAATTTCTTACATTTCTGGTGGTTTTGCTTAGGTCCCTTATCAGCCCGAACCTTCACAATCACCTCATGAACCGAATTTGCTCCTATCATAGCTGCCTCACCAACCTCGAACCATCAAATGGAGAACCTACACCTCCGCCAGTAAACACCTCCGAACGCTGCCATCTATATCTTTGTAGTGTGCTTTGTTATTATAAGCAAACTCAATCAAGTAGAAATGATCATCCCAACTACAGCTAAAATCCATAACATATACCCTCAACATATCCTCAAGGGTCTAAATGGTTCCATTCCTGCCTGGTCATCTATTTTGGATTGAAGGCTATGCGGAAAGCAACTTGCGTCCCAAGTCCTTTTTGAAAGAACACACCGGTGAGAGGTAGAGTGGTACCTCAGTGCCGAGATAATAGACAAGGCATTTGCATAAAGTTGAACCAACTCCTGAATACACAACAGCATAATCATCCGCTGAATTCGTGGTGCTTAACTAGTAGGAAGTGTTCATCCTTAGTTAACACATTCTACCACTACCCAAATGGAGTCATGGTAGCCCGGTGAGTATGAGGTAGGCTTTGTAACAAAATCCATATTAATCTCTTCCCACTTCTAAGTGGGGATGCTGATATCTAAAAAGTACGCCTCCCGACCTTTGATGTTTGACTTTCACTTGCTGGCAGTTTGGACATTTAGCTATGAACTCTGCAATATCTTTCTTCATACAATCCCCGTAATAGATTACTCGCAAATCCAGATACATTTTCGTGGGTCACAGATGAATAGAATATCTAGTACCATGTGCCTCATGTAATATCCGAACTCTAAAATTATCAATGTCCGAAATGCATAGTTGACCTTGGTATCGTAGTACACCATCTCCCCCTTGGTAGAAAACCTCCACCTTAGAGCTCTTGCCCAGCCTCCTTTGCTTATCAATTGGATCCTCATCTTGCTACGGATTTAACATCAAGCACCAATGAAGATTCTAAACCGTTATGCACTACTACACCGCCATCGGTCGAGTCGATCAATCTAACTCCTAGTCTTACAAGTCGGTTGATATGTACCAACTCCTTCCTTCCCTCATCCACGGGGAACACACTTTCCATGGAGAGCATACTAAGTTCATCCGCAACCACATTAGCCTTGCTTGTGTGGTAGAGAACACTCATGTCATAGTCCTTAAGTAATTCTAACCACCTCATTTGCCGAAGATTTAGATCCTTCTATGTGAACACATATTGCAGCTCTTGTGATCCGTAAGCACATCACATGGACCCACTATGCAAGTAATGCGCTTCCATATCTTCAATGCAAACACTTTCGCGACCAACTCAAGATCATGGATCGGGTAATTCTTTTCATGGACATTCAGATGACTCCGAAGGCATATGCTATACCTTCCCACACTGTATCAACACACATCCTAGTCCGACTCTCGAAGCGTCACAATACACTATAAAACGGTAGTACCCTCGGGTAAGGTCAGCACTAGTGCTGAAGTGAGTGGTCTTCAACTCTTGAAAGCTTTTCCCACAATCCTTCGGACCATTGGAATTTCACCTTTTAAGGTCAACTTAGTCAAAGGTGCTGCAACGGATAAGAATAACCCTCCACAAACCTTCGGCAATATCACCTTTAGGCCCAAGAAATTCCAAATTTAAGAAGGATTCCTTTGGTCTAGGCCTATTCTTCACCGCTTCGATCTTAAGGAATCTACCCTTATTCCTTCACACGATACCGGAGTGTCTCAAATGCCTATTTGAGTTTAGCCAAAACTCATTGCTAAACTTTGCATACAACAGATGATCCTTGAGGGTTTGCGGCCACTATCCTCAAATGAGTGGCATGCTCCTTCTTGCTCGGAGAGTATATCAAGATGTAGATCCAAAATGAACACAATCACGAACATGTCCCGGTAGATGTGTTAATGGAAGAAAGGGCGATGAGTGAAGCAGAGAACAGCCCCACCATCCCAGAAACTGACTCCTCAAGATGATTCGGTGTCTGAGTCAAATTCAGGCGTCCATTCAACTACTAGCCCAAACGGAGTCACCAACGGGTGAACCAATAGCTGGTTCGGTAGCCAAGAGCGGGTCTGCAACAGCTTCGAGGTGTGGGACTTCTCCCATATGAACCCTCCATATTTTCGGGGAATCCAAAGTAAGGGAGAATCCCAAGAGTTCGATGGATGAGATCAAGAAGATTACCCCGCGTATGGGTGTCGGCTCCTACGAGAGTCTTGATCTGGCTTCCTACCAGCTAAAGGGGTAGCTCGGGTCTAGTATGACCAATGGAAGAGGGGCGGCTAATTGGGATTAGGACCAGTAGAATTAGAGTTCCACACAACTTTCTTGGACATGTTTTTCCTTAGGAGGGTAGGGAGGCAAAGATGGCGCAGTTAATGTATTTTGAGACAAGGCAACAGAGCCGTGGAGAATTATGCTCTAGAATTTACCCAGGCTTTCTAATTTACCCTACAAGGATATTGCTTGAGCCAAGGGCTAACATGTCAAAATTGTAAACGGGTTGAATGCGGGTCCTTAAAGAGTGCGGGACAACGATGTTGATTAAATGTATGGACCTCTCCAGCCTGATTATGCATTACTTGACAGATTGAGGCAGAAAAGCTAAATGATATAGAGTGAAAGAACAAATGGACAAGGACTGGCCAGTAAGATTATGGCCATCGGAGGTCTAGCGGTAAACAGCCCACAACGTGTGTTCATGACAACGGCACGAGCCCCAACACGTAGTTCATCTAGCACCCCAACGTTTCAGTCCCACCAAGATCAGGCGTGGAGCATCTGGCACTCAGTCTCAGAGCTACAGTGCCGGAAAAAGAAACTGACTTGCCCTTAGTGTGGCAAGAATCACCGGGGAGAGTGCCTTCGGGGTCGAGGCTGTATTGGTGTGAGACCTTTCGGATCAGCTCAGAATTTTATTCGCTGGGCGAGGGAGATCAAAAAGCACCACATCATCAACTCTAGCAGGTCGACCAGCCCTATAGGCTAACACACATAGTACGGATGTCGGTCAACGCCAAAACCGTTTCTATGCTCTGTTTCTCACGGCCAAAACATACCCAAATCATAGACATGGGACAGGAGCCTCACCCAGAGACATGTCAACCTATGGAGAATGAGCATATATCTAATCAAACACATAGTCGGAATACTTAACGTATAAGAATGTAATCATAACATATCCAAAGGATAATATCGGTACAAGACTTACTCTGATATTTGAATACAACTTGCGATCTGACAAACTCTAAACATGAAGGAAGCGGATTGATAGGAAAACTCTCCAACTAATCCAACATCCAAAAACTGAAAGAACAACATAAAGTGTGAACACACAACCCTCAAGAAACATGAGGACTCACCAAAACCTTGAGAGAGAATGCGAAGCTTATCCGCAGTGAGGATGATCACGAGAAGCCCGGGACCTGCATCATGAAAGGATACAACATAGAAGTATGGAGTCAGTACGAGGAATGTATTGAGTATGCAAGGTATGTAAAAAAAATACTTAAATAACAAAATATAAGCACAATTTAGATTTAACACATAATTTCACAATTATATATCATAAATTATAATAACATATCTTGACTCAAGATTTTTCAAAACATTCGCGACACATAACATAATCATATCATAATAGAAGAGATTTACTTAACATGGCTTGAGCAAACATACATAATCATAACACCTTAAATCATGAGGAACAGTGGGAGATTCTCTTAATCGACATACCGGTATGAGCACACATGAAGCCCGACTTGTAACCCTAGTTGCAGGAGGGTTTCCATTACCTTGCCAAGGGTAGAACCATGAAAGTGTTTTTATAACACCCGAAATTTTATTAGTAATTGTTTGATATTTTTATGCTAGAGTTAGGGAAAGTACGAGTTGTATATTGGTCGTAGGTGTCAGGGAAATGTGTACGATCAAAAAAAGAAAGTATGTGAAGTTCATAAGTAGGGATCAACTTTAAACGATCATATCCCAGCCTCTCTGGAGGTGGAGCCCACTGACTTTCTCAAATTCTGAGATTATTTGAGTCTAGTTTTCAGAATATCAAACCGCTTGTTAATCGGTGTTCGGAATAAAAAGTTATGGGCATTTTACCGAACCATCGCGGCGTGCGGGCCTGACAACCTAGCGCCTCCACCGCCCTACCCCTATTTATTTAAGTTGTTTTCTGCTCAAATCATATCATTCCTATCCAAATTCGATATGCCTGCTTAGGGGACACTTCTCTCTGTATTTTATAGACAAAAACTAAGATAAATAAAGGCAAATCTTCAACCAAGAAATTGGAAGCCAAGTGAAGAGATCATTGCAAAGAAAAGGGATTGAAGAGAGGCATGAGTGAGTCTTGTTCTTTACGCATTTTTGAAGCATGTTTATGATGTTTTTTTCTTCATTTTTGGAGGAGTAGTTCGATGAATTTATACTACCTTTTTTTAATGGTTGGATTCAAGGGAGGAGGTAAGGATTCTACCCTTACAAAAAATCATTGCTAAAAGCTTGAAAATTCAAAGAAAGGCTAGCTTGTTTTTTCATGTGTGTTTAGATCAAGTTTCTGCCATTCTTTGTGCTGTGAAGCTATTGTGTTTGCAATCATGTTAAACTTCGAGATATTCCTTATTAGTAGGAGTGGAAGACATGAAAAGGAGGTTACCATTTCTAGCTATTAAACTTGCAAGAATTTTCTTGGCACAAAGGTAGAAGTTGAAGTTGGTTTTTGTGGCTAATTTTTGTGTGTTTTTGGGTGATGTTTTTGCCCCTTTTTAGGGATTGATACAGCTATGTGTTTTCTGGGAATATACTCCTTTTTATTCTGTGGAAATAATCACAAGAAAATCTAGAGTAAGTTCACCATTTCATTTTTCCCTTAAAGAAATTTGCGGAAACAAGTTAAAACAAAGTAATGAAATGTTCTTTTGTATTGTTTTTATGGCTTCTGTTGGGATGACATTTTCTCTAGGAAATTGTGGCTCAAACCAGGCATGTTACATGAGTATAACTTCAAGTAATTGAAGAATACTAAACATGGGTTGTTGGAGGACGAAGCGAATAAGGAAAGCTCGTCGTAAGGTATATGAGCCGCGATTTGTGTGATGTGAATCGAATGAGACAGCAACCTTTTTTAACAAGTCTTGAGGTACTATGTCAAGCTTCATTTAAGATTTAAAGTCCCATGTTTTATTTAGGATAAATGTTAAGATTATGCCTAGCCGAAGGAGATACCTAAAAGTGATATTGTGTTGATTGTTGCTTCGTAGTTGTACATTTGGTTGGAGACCCCTTAGCGTGACATTGTTAGCTTGTCGCTTACGTATTTCATGTGTATATATATATATGTGATGTTGATGTGTTTAACAGTCTGTTTCTATTAAATTGGTGAAAGAGCCAAGATGAGGACATGTATAGCGATTTTGAAAGCCCGCGTAAAGGCGTGGCAAGCTGCGAGGATAGCTTGAGCTTTGAGATTAGGATAGCTTGCTAATTTATAGTTGTCCCTTATCTTATGTGTATTTTTATGAAATATGTCAGGCCAAGGGGAGATTTCATAGTCCCTTTCCTTAAGCCGAGCGACAAGCTGGCGGGTATCGAGCTCTAATGTCCCATTGAGACGATCACCACAGAATTTTATTGAAACTCTTAGGTTATCCGTAGTTCCTTATGATTCATACAAGTTTTTACTACATGCATTTAAGTTCTTTTTTTCTTTTCATGGTATATGTACTCAATTCCAGTTATGTATTACGAAGGAGGCTTATGTAGGCCACATGTTTAGTATTCGTCATTTCTATGTTGTATGTATTGAGCTAGTCCGGTATTAAGCCATATCGGCTCCATATATGATTTTGTCTAAGCTTTGTGGTTTGCGGTGTGTTACACCGGCTGGAGTTCTTATTTATTTGCAGTGTAGTACACCAATTTGGACAAGTTTACCCCGGTATGGTATGTCGGCTGGAGCCATTTTTATATTTACCACAGTATAATTACACATTTGGAGGCATTTTTATTTACCCCGGTGTGACACATTGACTGGACAGATTGTATAGATTTTGTAATTCGGCTGTCTGCTGGCATTTCGTCATAGTTTTTTTGTGCATTAGATGGATTGCATTTATACTTCAATAATGAGTTATTATCGGGTTTTACATTTTAGAATTTCGGGTTGTTACTGCTCCTTATTTCAGGCCTAGTTATCATTTTTATCTTACATGTTTACAGTTTTAGCCTTACATACCAGTGCATTTATTCGTACCGACGTCCCTTCATCTTGGGATCCTTCCCACCAATCATTGCTATTGGTACAGGCCGAGGCTCGAGATCATCGAACGTAGTAGAAGCTAGATTTATGCGGGAATAGTAGTATATCTCTCTTCGGGGAGCCATGTCCTGGTATGGACTATTTTCAGTTTTGTGTACAAGATGGGTAGGCCAGGGCCCTGTCTCGTACATTTTAGTTTTTACTCTATAGAGGCTGATGTGGACTTGTTTGTATGGTAATTATGGGTTATGTAGTCTTATTGATTTTCATTGCTTTGTTTAGCTTTATTATAGCCTTATTGGCTTTCAGGTTGCATATTTATAATTTTCAAGGCATTATTGGCCCAGTATTTATCCTGGTTGGTTGTGAGAGGTGGCAGGTCAGCCTTAGTGTAACATTTATAGATGTTATATAGCCGGCTTCTCGTTCGACCATGAATCAGTGCCGATTACCTACCTAGTTAAAGTATTGTGAGACTGGTATCGGAAGCGAAGTCGTGTCCTAGGGAATCCACAAAGCCGTGTCTAGTAGATTCTTTCTTATGGGTATGTTGTGCACCATACTTATAATCAGGGGGCTACAGGACATTTAGGAATTGTTTCACTTCTTTTACTAATAGCTCGTGCTATAGGTTGAGCTCATAAGTACCATGATATCTAAATCGTGTTATTGTATCGAGTATGCCTGTGATAAGAGGTGACTACAGGTTGATTGGCACAACCGTTGGGGTATACTAGTCTCCCTCTAGTGGATCAGAGAGACGGTCGGAGGCTCGGGAGTGATCTCACGCCCCAAGTATTACGAGTTCCTCGATCCAACTTGAGCAATGGCGGATAGACCTCCGGCTCCTCCGCACCAGCGGTACTTGAGGTAGTAGAGTGGTAGATCCTTCCACACCTGTAGTACCTCCAATGGTTCCGGAAAGACAAGTCACTTGAGGAGGTATTCGGTGATAGCTCTGGTATAGCCGCGAGGTCAAGAGTGACTTGATTGGAGGTGATGGAGAGACATAGAAGCCAGACAATTGAGAGTTCCAGGGCAGTGAGGTTCTTGAGTTTGAGCCCTCTTATATTCACGGTTAGAGCCGAGCGAGGATCCTTAGGACTTTATCGATTAGACTTATAGGGTGTTAAGGTGATCTTGACTAACAATTGAGGAAGTAGAGTTGGTGGCCTTCGGACTCGTGATGTGTCCATATTGTGGTATGAGGCTTGGAAGCTGATCGGAGGAGCCGATGCACCACCGGGCGAGTGGGAAGAGTTTTTCGAGGCCTTTATGCACCACTATCTACCCCGGGAGCTTTGTCTGGCTTGAGCTGAGAAGTTCTTGCACCTAGAGCAAGGAAGTATGAGTGTGTGTGAGTATTGTCGAAGGTTTAATTCTCTTTCCAAGTATGCTCCTCACATGGTTCAGAGGATGGAGGATAGAGTTCATCGGTTCGTTTTAGGGTTGGGGCATCATATAGCTCGAGATTGCTTGGGGGTATCTACTCAGGAGCACATGGACATTTCACGAATTCAAGCTTTTTCACAGAGGGCGAGAGGATTTGGTTCATCACTTGCAGGATAATCGGAAACTGACATGAGCAGCGGAGAGCTAGGGCTGTGGGTCCTTACAGAGGGCCGCAGGGTTACCCAGGGGGCTAAGTCATCGGGCGGTCATTTAGGCCAATAGGGAGTGCCCCACCTAGGTTTAGGGCTAGAGAAGGGACCAAGTCCCAGCTCCATCTAGCCCTCGACGATAGGAGTGGCGGGGCGGCGACCTCCATTGCCGCCTTGTCCCGGTGTGGGAAATCTCATTCGAGGTCGGTGTCGTCGGGCGAGAATGTATGTTATCGTTGTGGGAAGCCGGGGACACTTTATGAGGATTGTTCAAATAGGTTCGAGGTGGATCGGGCACGATCGGCGGTTTGCTCTTTATCCTCCGTTGACCTCCTAGACCACAATCCTCGGTAGCAAGGCCATAGCGAGCGAGAGGAGAGAGGCTTCTAGTTTGGACCGCCGGGAATTTATTTTATGCTTTGGACGGGTCGATAGGACGGGAGGCCTCTCACCTGATGTTGTTATAGGTACTTTGATTATTTATTCTCGTGTCGTATATGTCTTACTTGATCCTGGTTCTACACTCTCTTATGTCACACCATTGGTTGCGAGTGATTTGAGGCAGTCCACGAGTTATTATCTATACCATTTCTTGTTTCTACACTAATTGGCGAATCTGTGTTAGCTAGACAGAGTTTACCAGAAAGCTTGCATAGTATTGGTATGTGATAAATAAACCTTAGCTGATCTAGTTGAGCTTGAAATGGTTGATTTTGATGCCATTTGGGTATGGATTGGTTGTCGGCATATTATGCTATGTTGATTGTAGAGCTAAAGTTGTTAGATTCAAGTTTCCCGGCGAGCCAGTCAGGGAATGGAAAGGTGGTCTTCTATGCCTAAAGGTAAGTTTATTTCATACCTTAACGCTAGAAGTTGATATCTAAGGGTTGTATTTGTTACCTGGTTCGGGTAAGAAACTTGGAATGTGAGCCTACGACTCTCAGTCAATTCCAATTGTAAATGAGTTCCTGAGTCTTTCCAGAGGATTTGCCTGGAATTCTTCCTGAAAGGAGATAGATTTTGCTATTGATCTACTTCCAGGTACTCAGCCTATATCCAATCCCTCCCTTCTGAGAATGGCTCCAGGAAAAGAGGCCCAAGGAATTAAAGGAGGCATTTGAGAATCTGCTGAGAGATTCAGTCGACGTAGTGTATCGCCTTGGGTGCTGAGGTACTCTTTGTCAAAAAAGTGATTATTAAGAATGTGTATGTTGACTATAGGCAGCTAAATAATTTTACGATGAAGAATAAGTACTCACTTTCCAGGATTGATGACCCTGGCTGACCCGAGTTCACCTTACAGGGTGCAGGATACTTCTCAAAGATTAGAGATGCAGGTACCATCGATTACGAGTTAGGGGAAGTTAATATCCCCAAGACTGCCTTCAGGACTAGATATGGCCATTATGAGTTCTTAATGATGTCATTTGGTCTTACTACTTCCCAGCTTTTATGGACTTGATGAATCAGTGTTAGGCGCTTTTCTTGATATATTTGTGATCGTCTTCATTGATGATATTCGGATTACTCACGATCAGGGGGCCGAGGCATGTAGGTCATTTGAAACGGTATTACAGACTCTATAGGAGAACAAGTTATATGCTAAATTTTCTAAATGTGATTTTGGCTAACATCTGTGGCTTTCCTTGGTCATGTAATTACAGGCGAAGGTTTAGAGTGGATAGTGTGAAGATAGAGCGATGGGACTTGGCCAGACCCTTGAATCCTACGGAGGTTTCGCGGCTTTGCAGGGTTGGTAGGTTATTGTTCTCGCGATTTGTGGAAGGTTTCTCTACTATCGCTGCACCATTGATAAAGTTGACTCATAAAGCAGTTAAGTTTCAGTGGACAGAGGCATGTGGCGAAGTTTTCGGGGGTGAAGGATGGTGACTTCGAGGCGCTGTCCACGACTCTTCAGGAGTGTCGAGGTTATGTGGTCTATTGTGATGCTTCGAGTTGGGCTAGGTTGTGTTACGTGCAACACGGCAAGATCATTGCTTATGCCTCTAAGCAGGTTGAGAAGCATGAGCAAGTATCTCTGTGATCTGGGTTATTGCAGTGGTATTTGCATTGAAGATTTGGTGACATTACTTATACGGAGTACATGTTTGATATCTTCTGAGATCATAAGAGCCTCCGGTATTTTGTGAAGGAGTTGAATTTCGCTAGAAGGTGGTTAGAATTTCTGGAAGATTATGACGTTAGCATTCTGTATCATGCGACCAAGGAAAATGTTGTAGCTGATGCGCTAAGTCACTGCCAAGTCTATGGGTAACTTGACTCATATTCATGTCAGCCCAGGATCGAAATGATGAAGGCTCTACAGCTGATTGGTGACTTACAAATTCGGTTACTAGATACCGAAGATGGGGTGTTGTCAAAAACACAACAAAATCGTCTTTGGTAGCGAAGTTAAGCAACGGCAATATGATGATGCAGAGTTAGTATTACTGAGAGACCGGTATAACGCAAAAGCGAGAGCCAATTTGATTGTGGACCCGATGGAGGTTCTTAGATACGGTAGTCTATGTGCCTAATGTGGGTGAACTATGAGAGACAAGTGAATGAAGCTCAGTATTCTCGATATTAAGTACATCCGAGGTGCCACAAAGATGTATCATGACTGAGGCAACTATATTGGTGGAATGGCATGAAAGGACATCACCGTCTTGAATCAATAGCCCAATTGCCAATAGGTAAAGGTTGAGCACCGAGGCTGGAGGTTTAGTGCGGGATATAGAAATTCCAACTTGGAAGTGGGAGGTGATTAATATAGATTTTATTAAAAGGATTTCCTAAAACGAGTAGGAAGCATGATTCTGTACGGGTAATAGTTGATAGATTAATAAATCAGCTCACTTCTTGCCAGTTAAGACCACATATCTTTGCGAGGATTATGCTAGGCTTTATATAAGAGAGATAGTTTGCCTACATGGTGTCCCATTGTCCATTATTTTTGACAGAGGTGCTCGGTTCACAACAAACTTTTGGAGGTCTTTCCAAAAAGGCCTGGGCGCCAAGTAAGAAGCCTCAGTACCGCATTTCATCCTCAGACAGGCGCACGCGGGATGAACGCACCATTCAAACAATAAAGACATGTTAGGTACTTGTGTTTATATTTTTGGCGGAAGGTGGGATGATCATGTTTCCTTGATTGGAGTTTGCCTATAACAACATCTACCCGGGGAAAGTATTCGAGGATGGCTCCATATGAAGCTTTGTATGGGCGAAATGCAGGTCACCAGTGGGCTGGTTTGAACTCAATAAGGCAGAGTTGTAGGGACGGAGCTTAGTGCGGCCAAGCTATTGACAGGTGAAACTTATTAGAGATCGACTTGAACTGACGGACGGAGTAGAAGTCTTATGCGGATGTACACCGTGGCGCTTGAGTTTTTAATGATTGGGCCTTCCTGAAAGTGTCACCTATGAAAGGCTTCATGCGATTTGGCCGAAAAGGTAAGCTGAGTCCTAGATATGGAGGGCCCTACAAAGTTATACATAGAATGGAAAAGTTGCCTATGAGTTGGAGTTGCCACCGAGTTAGCGGCAGCACGATCACGGGAAATAATATAGGTCCCATTGATACGCTTTATAAGCAGAATTAGTCGTGTTGTCTAAGCTATTTGATACATTTTCATGTGATTTTATATAAAAGTGAAGATATGTGCTAACCAACATGATTAGCCTTTGTTTTGTAGGTTTTTGATGACTTTTTCGGAGCTAAATCATGAATTGGTGAAGTAGAGGCTTGGAGGCCAGGAATAAACACGCGAACGTCGGCAAGAGGAGGCCTAAAACAACCCACTGCGCGTCGGCAACTGCCACGGCAGGCAGGCTGCCCCAAAACAGCCCCCATGCACAGGCAGCGTGCCACGGCATGAGGGTCCAGCGACCAAGAGGTGTGACGCGCTGTCCAAGCGGCGTGCCACGTTGCTATCGCGGCAAGGTTCTGGCGAAGCTGATTTTCGGAGTTGATTCCAGTGAGCTTTCGCGTTGCCTCCGTGTCACGGAGGCAGTGCTCCACGATACACTCCGTGACATGGAGCCGTTCCACGACAGGCCAAATTATGCACGTTCTCCATTTACTATAAATAGGACCCTTAGCTCTTATTTCCATTTGGTCACGATTTTATTCGGAAAAACTGCATGGAGTGAAGGAGAAGTGGGAGAACTCAGCTAGGGTTTATCAAATTCCCCTTCTCATCTACCAAACTCATGTAAGTATGTAATTTAGGAGTAGATTAGTAGATTAGGGTAGATGCCGTGATTTTACTAACATGAATGGCAAGAACCCTTCCTCTAGGGTTGAAGCCATGGATTATGATTGTAATTCTATGATATTGTTTGGAATTGAGTTATTGATTGTTGTTTTCGTCTTGCATTCTGATTTGTTGGTTGTTTTAATGATTGATCACCATAAAAGCATATTGTTAACAGGAAATAGCTTGAGAAGGCATTACAGAGTCGGGACATGAGAATGTGGGGAGCATGAAGTAATCTCGGGAGAGGTTCCGTGTTTGGATAGAAATATACCTAACACCTTGCTTGGTTGACACACGGGGGTTATGAAAGACCAGCTTGGGATGTCACATCACCACTCGAAGAAGTAGGTGTGCGGCTGAGTTGCGTTAAATGATTAGGCGTGCAGTCCCTAATCATTTCCCCACCAAACCACAACATAATTGATTGCCGCGACTAGAAATTTAAACTCCTCGCTCACAATGATGCAGTGAGGCTAGATTGCCGTGTTAAGAGGCTCGAAAGACCATGAACATGCAATTATAATTATGGGAAATAACAATTGATAGTACCATGCTTGTTCCATTGCAAATCGTATTATCGCATGATTAATTGGTTTAACCCTATGTTGCTCCTAGAGCACTTTCGGAATATTTCGTTGACCCAAACTTAGACTTAATTATTCTCCAAACGAAAATGTCTATCACCAACACTTTAGATATTTAAGATCACACTAGAAATGGTAGTTAGAGGAATGGGTCCGGTCCCTATGGGACGACATTCGGTTCTTAAAAAGAACCACTATATTACTTGCGACCCGTACACTTGCGGGCTCATCAGGATTTTGGCGCCGTTGCCGGGGAACTCAGCAGTTTGTCTTAATCTATTTTGTATGATTTTAAATTTATTCCTTAGGTGTTGAGAAACTTAGTCTTAGTTTGTCTATTTGCGGGTGACGGGTTGTCTGCGGGCGGCTTAGAAATAGAGAGCTTGTGGAACCGTTGCTTGAACACAGACATCAAATCCATTTGCAAAGAGTAGCTCTAGAGCAAAAGCTGAAGAGACTTCAAAAGGTACAACAACAGCCACCCGCAGGACAAGTACAAGCTGTTATCGGCATCAATGGCAGCAAAGACCGGTTGCAGTGGCAATCCCACTAGCGACGAATGTGACCTCTAGTGTCCCATGGCCCGGAGCACAGGAGGAACTTTGAGCATAAACAGAATATGGTGCAGCTGTTGCATTCTAGTGGTCAGTTCACTGGAACGGCACATGAGGACCCGCAGCGGCCTTCTGAGCTTTCTTGAGATTAGATGATACGTTAGTCCCCCACCGTGTGTCCCACAGTTATGGAATTGACCCTCTTTTGTTTCATTGTTGGGAGGCGAAAAAGTGGCTGAAGGCTGAGCCAACGAACTCCATTACTTCATGGGATGACTTGGCCAGAAAGTTCCTTATCAGATTCTTTCCTTAGGGCAAGGCGCAAAGTTGAAAGTGAGATCTTTTGAGTTTCAAGCGAAGCACGAGGAGAACTTGTATATGGCTTGGGAAGATTCGAGTCATTATTGAGAAGCTTGTCCCCATCATCGACAATCGAATGAAGTGCTGGCCCATACCTTTTGTAGAAAGTCTAGACCACATACAAATATTACTAGACTCTGCAGCAGGTGGGCAGAAGCCTTGGGAAGACGTATGATAGGTTGTACACTTTGTTGAACGAAATTGCACAAGGAAATCAGTGGCACGGAGTCATCGAGAGAGAGCGGGGAAGAAGAGCGGGGTTGACAGAAGCGAGAGGGTTTGAATGCCTTGGCAGCACAGTTAGCTTCGTTCCAGCATCAAAATGTTGACTCAGTTCAATAAGGCGAGTATGCACCAACACCGGGCAGGGCCAATGCAGTTCAGCAAGCTCCGGAATTGGTGTGAAATTTGTGGTAATAATGGGCTGCTTATGAGAATCTTGTAGGTAATCCGAATCGGAGTCAATTTTGTTGGGAATGTGCACATGAATCAGAATTTTGAAACAACTCCAACAGGAATTGGCAAGGCCACCCGAATTATTTTTGGGGTGGAAATCAAAGCGGTACATGCAGCCTCAACGGCATCGGTATCGTGAGAATAGGCGAGGTTGATGGCGAGTAGCGGCCGCATTGAAGGAAACTTGCGGAAAATTATGGAGACCCAAATCGATTAGCAGAAAATCAAGCAAGGATAGCGACGAGACTTAATAGACAGCAAGTAGCCACCCCGAAATCTTGAAAAGCAAGTGGGTCAAATAACAGCTGCTCAAATATGAGGCCACAAGGGATTACCAAGCGTCACAGTCCTAGCCCCCGGCAGATCAATGCCATCGGTCTTAGAAGTGAGCAGGTTAGGCGTGCGGTGCCTAGAGGATTAGAGAAATGAGGTGCGACCGGAGTTGGTAAGACCAGTACCACCCACCGATATTGGAGTAAATCAGAGTGTTGGGCAACAAAATGCACCAACCTTCATTGCAGCAATTCAAAGACCACCACCACCCTTCCCTCAAAGATTTAAAGGCAAGGAGGAGGAATGTTTCAAAAGTTCTTTGAGACTCAAAGAACTTCACATAAATTTGCCTACTGTGATGTCTTGCGAGAATGCCCAAGTATGCTAAATACTTGAGACGTGATGGCGAATAAAGTTAGATTGGTGGACGTCCGGGCTTGTAGCACTAGCGGGAGTGCGATCACGGGGTATTGAGCAAAATGCCAAAAAAGCTTAAAGACCCGGGAGTTTACCCTCCCCATACAAATTGGTAAAGTTTGAAGTGCTCAGAGCTTTGTGATTTAGGAACTGCGATTAGTAATTCCCCTATCATATTCAAAACCTAGGGTTGGAAAAACCGAGACCGACAAGGTTGATGTTGCGGTAGGCGACAAGTCATGAAGTGACACGACGGAATCATAGAGGACACTTCTCATCAAAGTAGGTAAATTTATTATACACAACTGATTTTATTATTTTAGATTTTGAGTTATTGACGAGGTACCATTAATCTTGGGGCGGCCATTCTTGGCCACCGGAGGAGCAGTGATTGATTTGAAAGAAGGGACCCAGAAAATGAGGGTCGAGGATGATGAAGAAACCTTCAGGGTCTACCAAGAGCTAAGCCCACATCCACACTACGAAACCTTTGTCAAGTTAGTGTGTTGGCGGAGGATAAGTGTGGGGTGGAGGAGTCCCACGGTGCACGGCAAGAAATATCAAGTGTTCAACCCAAGTCTGATAAAGGGCGTCAAAGTGAGAAGAAGTTGGAGAAAGGGAGGAGCGGAGTGGAGAGGTTTGTTTCCTCTCAACAACGGAAGAAAAGAGGAGATGGTTCTCGAAGAGAACCCAGTATGAGATGTCTGAAAAGGGCAGTCCACGTCGTGCCACGACGTAAAATAAGGCACTTCTTGGGAGGCAACCAAAGGGGTACCTCGGAGTACACTTTGTAATTTTGATTTTCGTTTTGATTTTGTTATATTAATTTGGTTGTTTGTGTTTTTGGTGGAAAGTTAAAAGCGCAGGTGGAGGGGAATTACAGTACCCTCGGAGGGGAAGAGCTAGGAAGCATGGAAAAGGAAAGTGTGGGGTCGACCACCCACCTGTGCAAGTGAGGAAAAATATGCTACTAGTGGGCCTAAGGCCTCGAGGCTCGCCCTCTTGAAATGTTAATTTGATGCCTAAGGGGACATAGCATGATTTAAGTGTGGGAGTGAGGAAATTTCAATGGAAATTTACAATTTTTGTGCTTAACAAATTGTTGGTGAATGTAATGCTTGTTTGGAAAAATAAGAAAAATTTGAAAAATCTTTGTGAGTCAAGCATGAATTCATCACCGTTGGTTTTTTTCGGTTCTTTTCCGACGGGGGGTCTTTGAACCGAGAAGAATAAATTTTTATTTTTAATTTTTTCTTTGCCTGTACATAATGTTTAGTCATAGTGAGGGCTGTTTCCGACGATGGATGGATGGCGACCGTCTTGAGAAAATTAGTCGGTAGATGTGGGATTTTCAAGGACCATAGCCTAGTGATACTTGATGTTCTTGTTATGTGCTAGATATGGTTATAAGATGCAAGTATGTTCAGTATTGAAGCATGCAAGTGTATAACTTTGTTGAGACACTTAGGCTCTTGAAATTTGACTCAATATAATTGGAAAGCTTAATTTTGAATTCTTGTGATTAGTGAGTAAGTCTGTGAATGTGTCTTGAATTGAGCATGCGGTGAGTGTAAGGTTTTTGAGTATTCTATGCTAGCGTGGATTGTCTAGAACTTGCACGGGTGTGTGCGCTGAAGTGAAATGAAGGATGTGAATTGTAGGAGATGATTTAGGCATTTCTTTGAATTAACTTAATTTTATCCCTCGTTTTACCTACCTTGAGAAATTAGTCGTTAACCCGTTGAGCCTTGAGCTATTCTTTGATAGGTTTGCAACATAAGCTTAATCCGTTTCTTTCATTAACCTTGAATTTGACCCAAAAGCTCCTAAGCGCTTGGAGAAGAAAAATCTGAAGAGTAAAGGAGTGAGAATGAAAATGAAAAGTAGCAAGTTGTAGAAGTTGGGAAAGGACAAAGGTGCACTTGTGGCAAAGTGGTTGATCATCGTTAGGGTAAGGAAAACAAAAGTAGTAAAAGGTATTCATAGAGAGCTCCTTACTGACAAGTCAAAAGTGCCTAAATAAAAGGGAAACAAAAGAGGAAAAAGAAAACCATCAAGGATAAAAAGGTGAAGTAAGGGGAAGGGAAGTTCGCCATGAGGCGTGATGTATTAGCGCTTAGGAAAGATAGTCACTATTACGGCCATAATAGGCACCTACATGCACAGAGTTACGTTACAACCTTCAAGTCCTACTTGATCTTACATTCATACATCCTTAAATTAGTGGAGTAAAACACTAAGGGCAAGCTTATGGGTCATGACATGAAGCATGAGAATTCTTTGTGAGAGTGAGTGTAATTCTTTTATATACCCACACATGTTGTGATGTAAAAATTGTTTTTGCGTGCGATGGGGTAACTCTCTTTCTGTGAGGCACATGTTTAATGAAGGATAAAATTCATGTGGGATTTCTTAATCAGTTGATTGGCATGAGTTTGCTAAGCGTGAGAGTCGATTCTTGAGGTTAAAATTAGCATAGTTGTATTTCATAGCATGTTCTATTTTTAACTTGTAACTTACGTAATCATTATAGTCGTAGTTTGAATTAACTTGCTAAATTAGTTATGTGGGACTCTCCATATGCATGATATGTAAAAGGTTGTTCGAGGACAGGCAAGGCTAAGTGTGGGGTTGTGATCACGGGAAATAATATAGGTCCCGTGATACGCTTTATAGCTTAAATTAGCCGTGTTGTCTAAGCTATTTGATACATTTTCATGTGATTTTATATAAAAGTGAAGATATGTAACGCTAACCAACGGTGTATGTTTTGTAGGTTTTTGATGACTTTTGAGGAGCTAAATCATGAATTGGTGAAGTAGAGGCTTGGAGGCAGAATAACTCTGCGAACGTCGGCAAGGAGGCCCAAAACAGCCCACCTGTGCATCGGCAACGTGCCACGCGGGCGAGCTGCCCAAAACAGCCCCATGTGCATTGGCAACGTGCCACGGCATGAGGGTCCGCGACCAAGAGGGTGTGACGCGCTGCCCAAACGGCGTGCCACGTTGCTATCGCGGCAGGGTTCTGCCGAAGCTGATTTTGGGTTGATTTCCCGATGAGCTTTAGCGATGCCTCCATGTCGCGGTGTGCTCAGCGTGCACTCCGTGACGCGAACCGTTTACGACAGGCCAAATTATGCGTTCTCCATTTACTATAAATAGGACCCTTAGCTCTTATTTCCATTTGGTCACGATTTATTGAAAAAGCGCATAGGAGTGAAGGAAAGTGGAGAACTCATCTAGGGTTTATCCATTCCTTCTCATCTACCAAAATCATGTAAGTATGTAGTTAGGAGTAGATTGTAGTAGATTATGAGTAGATTAACGTAGTTTTACCAACATGAATGGCAAGAACCCTTCCTCTAGGGTTGAAGCCATGGATTATGATTATAATTCTAGCAATGTTTTTTGGAATTGAGTTATTGATTGCTTGTTCGTCTTGATTGATTTGTTGGTTGTTTTTATGATTGATCACCATAAAAGCATATTGTTAGCTTGGAAATAGCTTGAGAAGGCATTACCTAGGTCAGGACGAGAATGTAGGGAGCATGAAGTAATCTCGGGAGGTTCCGTGTTTGGATAGAAATATACCTAACACCTTGCTTGGTTGACACGGGGTTATGAAAGACCAACTTGGGAGTCATCACCACTCGAAGAAGTAGGTGTGCGGCTGAGTTGCGTTAAATGGTTAGACGTACGAAAGTCCTTAATCGTTTCCCCGTAAACCACAACATAGTGATTGCCCGCGACTAAATTAAAACTCCTCGCTCACAATGATGCGGTGAGGCTAGATTGCCGTGTTAAGAGGCTCGAAAGAATGACCATGAACATGCAATTCTAATTATGAAATAACAATTGATAGTACCATGCTTGTTCCATTTACCGTCGTATTATCGCATGATTAATTGGTTTTAACCCTATGTTGCTCTAGAGCACTTTGAAATATTTCGTTGACCCAAACTTAGACTTAATTATTCTCCAAACAATGTCCTCACCAACACTTTAGATATTTAAAGATCACTAGAAATGGGTAGTTAGAGGAATGGGTAGTTAGAGGAATGGGTCCAGTCCCTGTGGGTTCGGCATTCCGGTTCTTAAAAAGAGCCACTATATTACTTGCACGACCCGTACACTTGCGGGCTCATCACAGCCCACCCAGTATTTCATGTATTGATGTTGCAGAAGTGTATAGGAGACCCAACTCATGTTATGCCTATCGATGATGTCCGAATTTTTGAGGAGATGACCTACACCGAGGTTCCAGTTGCTATTCCTGACCGGCAAGTCAGGAAACTTCGAACCAAACAACTCGCCTCAGTTAAAGTATTATGGTGAAGTAATAACATCGAGGAAGTGACTTGGGAGGCTGAGGAGGAAATGAAGAATAAATATCCTCGCCTATTTACGATGTCGACGTGATGTTAAGGTATGTGTTTGATACTTATTTTGATGTATATTAAGTGAAATTAATTTCCATTCGTGGACGAATGTTCCTAAAGGAGGTAGAATATAACACCCCGAAATTTTTATTAGTAATTATTTGATATTTTATGCTAGGTTATGGAAAGTACAGGTTGTATATTGGTCATAGGTGTCAAGGGAAATGTGTACGATAAAAAAATAACCAAAGAGTATGTGAAGTTCATAAGTAGGGATCAACTTTAAATGACCATATCTCCCAATATATATTGACTTAGGAGCCGCACGATCTATCAAATGAAATTTATTTTAGTATACTTTTAAGAACATCAAATAGCTTTTCAATCGGAGTTCGGAGTAAAAAGTTATGGCCATTTTACCGAACCATCGCGAGCGGTGACGCGAGCATGACGCCCTAGCGCCTCCACCGCCCTACCCCTATTTATTTAAGTTGTTTGCTGCTCAAATCATATCATTCCAATCCAAATTCGAGCTTCCTGCTTAGGGGGCACTTCTCTCTGTATTTTACAGCCAAAAACTAAGATAAATAAAGGCAAATCATCAACCAAAAATTGAAGTCAAGTGAAGAAGATCATTGCAAAGTTGAAGAGAGGCATCAGTGAGTCTTGTTGCTGCGTTTTTGAAGCATGTTTATGATGTTTTTTTCTTCATTTTCGGA